>JANCMA020042861.1:0-16342 GCA_024336925.2 Zoanthus solanderi
TTCCCGAGGTTCACCTTCAGCCCTTTGCTCTCGAATGCCTCCTTCCATTTCCAGAACTTCTCCCTCAGTCCCTCCATTATTTCCCTCATCAGAGCCAAGTCTTCCACATACATCATCTCACTCATTGAACCACTCCTCACACTCTCAGTAACCACATCAACCACAATCACAGAAAGCAATGGTGACACTTAAGAGGTATTAAATTCATGTGAAGATACGGAACAGTAGCAACAGTGTCCGACTAGTGTATAGAATGTCATGGGTTCAATTCCCATCTGGAGTTCAAGTTTTTCATGAAGTACCTACATGCCAAACGAGCAATATAAGTTAAGGTTTTCTTTAGCTAGGAATGAGTAAGTTTGAACAATATACCTTCACAGATTCAATATTAAACCATTCTCATTACTTGAAGTTGGGATGACTGAAAAACATCTGAAGAGGGCTCTCAAGAGCCGAAACATGTATTGAGAGCTTTGAGACCCGAAACCTGAGCTGAAGATCTAAAGACGTTTTATACAAGAGTTTCCAAGAAGGAAAATATTCAACTACGAAGATATGAAGAAATCAACGTCAGCCAAAATGTTTAAGTTTTCCAGAGATGTTATATTTAAAAAGCTTTACTATGTTATAGTGCGCAAATCAGTTACGGTCTTGGGCACCATCCGTACGGTGACTCAAACACATTCAGAGACAGGGCAGCCAAACAAGCCCTTTAACTTTATTAGAGCTGCTTTAGCAGTACTGAACACCATGTGTCACTGAACAAGCCCAACTATATTAGAACTACTGTAGCAGTATTGAACATCATGTATCACTGAAAGACAAACAAAACAATAACTTGCTTTATCTACCTTGGTAACTGAGCACATTCCTTCCAGTGACTCCAGAAGAGTTTGAGTAACGGCGTTCTTTTTAACAACACTTGCAAGAGTTTGCTCAAGATCTTTCTGAAAATATAATATGGTATTACACGACATGAAGTAATGGAAAAAGACGTGACGTGACAAGATGTGACATTACATGGAGTAACTTGACACATGATATAAATGTCGTTACATGTCGTAGCCGCTCATAAAAAATCTTTTCAACACTCGACGGTAAAATTAGCATTTCAAGGGCCTGTATAATATATTAATATAATATATCACATTGCAATGCCACTCAGTTATTACATACAAATAACTAGGTGCAGCACAATACTGTGTACAGTGTTAAGTAAATATTGGACTAATAAAAAAAAAATAAACGCGTATGTCCGTTATTCGTTAGTTGCCCAGTATATATAATCTAGTGCATTTGCATATTTATTTGTATAAATAAGATCTGTGTTTTACTGAAATTAAAATTCTTGATAATGGAGTCACAATGATTCCAAAACAAAGTACGCGTTTATTTTTATTCTCAATGTATTCTCTAAATCTCTCTTACTACTAATAATAAAATAATAATAATAACTATTTGTTATGTATGATATGGGATTTTTGATAATCACAATATGTCTTATCAAATTTAATAACATCTTGTACAACCTTTGTTTTCCTGAAGACTGTCTCCAGGAGCTCTGCGTGGTGTGACTTATGCTGTCCACTTTCTTTACAAAGATAGCAAACAGCAATCTTGCAGGTAAAGCAGTGAAGAACAAGCTTTTCGTTTGAATGAATATGGCACATTATGTTGTCATCCATTGGCTTGGGGACCCTTTTTGTCGGGGGCCCAATCGTGTGCTGTGCTAAAGGGCCTCGCTTGGGGTGGCACAGGTCAAAACAATTGCCGCAGTACATGAATTCACATTGCTCGCACATTAAAGTTGCTTTGTTGGGAAGGTAGTTTTCGCAAAATTGACATGGGTATGGATCTTTTGAAGCAGTTCCTGTCGAAAAAATATTTTGATCTATCTTTTATTTTAAGATACTTATATTTTAAAGGGAAAGAGAAATATTACCTACAAGTTATTTCATTTTATTTTTCTACACCAGATAAATAATTTTGTATCTCTGCGCGGCCATGTAAGATTCTATACATTATAAAACTAACCACCAATTAATTTTACAAAGGTACCGCTGACAAAGCGTTGCATCAAAAGAAGCGATTTTTATATGTAACCGTAGCAACAGTGTTATTTTTCACAGGTGAATATAAGTTGCTATGTTCACTACGTACGAAAAAAATCAGATTTTTGAACCAATTATAAAACATAATAAATAGGGGTATCATGAAAATCATTAAAATCGTCGACTTGATTTCAACATTTTTGCCCGATATAGGATGACGTAAATTTTATGGTATGATAGATTTTTTGAAGTTACAGTTACAGGGCTTTTTTGTCTTTGAGTGTAGATAATTTCTTATTAAGTTCCCCCCTCTCTCTGTAAAAGAGCCCTGAATATAAAAAGACCTCACCCCCGATGACTTGTTAGAGCGTAGAATGAGACTTGATATATAGCACATGCGTACTAATACTCGGTGTAAAACAAGCAATTTGTTGAAAGCGGGAATTATATAATTACTCCTAAAGGCATTAACAAAATGTCACGTGATTTGGGTTGCATTGATTTAATCGTCAGGTCTTACCCCTGAAATGTTAGTTTTGGCCTTGTATTTTGGGCCTGATTGAATATCTCGAGGAGATGGAAATCCTCGACTGCGTCTCGGCTTTTCACTAATCTGCTTTAAAATTCTGTTTCTAAAGTAAAACAGTAGAAAGCAAAAACCACCCACACTCGACTCAACTCCACGGTTTGGCCAGAACCAACACGCATGCGCACAACCGGCTTTACCCGAGTAACTACAATACAAGTAACTGGAGCAACAGTGGACAGCTGTTTCGTCCTTGTTAGGACTCATCAAGCAGCTCTTTGAACTCTCTCTTGAAGCTCTTTGCTTGTGGCTGAAAAGCTATACCGTGTTGATGAGTCCTAACATGCAAGGACGAAACAGCTGTCCACAGTTAGCATCTCGCGTCTCTCGTATCCTGGCCTCCAGCCTCTTTTACCATTAATTTTTTTTGTAAATTTTCTCTCGCCTAGTCATAAGCCTCAAAGAGAATTGATTTTAACACTGATAGCATAAAGATCTATTTTAATGATAATATTGATAGTATAAAGAACTTCAGTCATACAGCGTATTTTAGTACTTTCCTCGTTTCCTGTGGTTTTACCCACACGTACTGCTGAACATATAAAGCATCGTAGAAATGTTTTAATTTTGTAAATCCGCTGAAGAAAGTGGCCATTTACAACTGCAACACGTCGGGAAAATAAATGAGTTTACAAAATTTTCAAATCCGTGCGATACTCAGTAGTGGTTCAAAATATCATCCTATAATGCTTCCTATTCAAACTGGAATACCCTTAGTGCTTTCAACTAAAAAAATAACTGAGTACTGTAACGTTGTTCGAAGCAGCACGAACTGAATACACACTTCGTCCACTTAGAAAAAATATTTGTGAGCTCCAACTTTGAATCATAAGGAGCGTGTCGGAAATGTTTTAACGACAATATTCTCACGTGTATATATTTCTAAAATCCACAGATTTTCACAGTTTGCTTTCAACTTTCCTTCGCTAACATTCACAACACCCCTCGCTCACTCAACCATGTGCTCAAAAAGCTGACGTCAATGCAACAACTTATGAATGAATTATTAATCAATTTCTAACAAGCGAATTCCCATGAAGGTCTTCCATGTATAGATTTTTCACTACCGATTCAAAAAAAAAAAGAAAAAAAACGCAATACAATGGCCTTGAACACCATAAATCGTAAAAAGGTCCTAAATGTTCTTGTTTCTCTCTTGAGTTTCTGAAAACTGTTTTTAAGTAACCTGTTGATTTGCTCACGTCAGTACCTCCCAGACAAATGCAGGACATATGGGATTGCTGCCATGATTATTGATGGCCCACGACATTGAAAGGATTTATCAGAAGTTATCATATTTTAGCCTACAAAACGAATCTGTTTTTTCTTTACCTTGGTGAAAGTCAAACATTATTGTTTTATTGTTTGTTACTTTTGTTTTATAATTTTGATTCCACCTATTACACCATTACATATAAAAACAATTAACGTTTCGCATATTTAATTCTCCCGCCTCCCGTCTTCATAGGATTCCCGCTTTCCGCTCCTTCAACTCCCGGCCTCCCGCTTCCCCAGTCCCCCCACGAGATTGTATAGTTGGAAAACCAGCTGCTCTACCAATGCATGGAAACCACATTTAAGAATAGATTAAGAACACAAGAATTACTCCCCGTTACAACAAAATAAAATCTGCGTTACAAATAGCATTTTAATCTTTTGTTTATCATATCGAGGTACTATATATTAGGTATATTAGGTACTATAAATTGTTAATTTATATATTTCTTCGTTACACTAAATGTTTTATAACAAGCTGTATGGATCTCAACCAATCACAAAAAGTTCTTACGGTTCTCGTAACCGCGATTCAACTCGGTGTTTTAAAAAAAATTGATGCCAATGATGGTCTATCTATTAACGCCACAAAAATTTTTCTGACATGTTAGTTCTCTAGCAAAACAATTTCGTTATAATACAATCGCTCAACCTTGCACATGTTGGGTTTAGCCAACTCACAAATAAAAGAACTGAGTAATGTTAAACGTAAATATATATACCTTCCGATCGGACGTGATTTTCTCTTAAATTATTAACAGCTATTTCATTCCAGTTGTTTGATGTAGAAAGTTTTGTTTTGATCAGTACTTTTGACTAAAATGTTGTTGGGAAAATAGAACTGAAAAACATCTGATTTTAGGAAACTAAAGCGGTTTCTTTACATTCGTTTTTTTCTTTTAAATAAGACAAATTGAAACCTTTAAAAAACTTTTGTTATAAATTTTTGTGTTTTTTTTAAAAAAAAAAACAAAATGCAATACTTTAATTTTTCATTCAACACAATACCTGGAACCTGGCGCTCTTCCTTAAACTTCTCGATGACATTTTCCAAAATTATATTTCTTTGGAGTGCATTTACTCCGTGTGGATCAACGTGAATTTTCTGCCGACAACTGGGGCATTTAACATCAGGCTCCAGATGTGACTTGATATTTGTAACGTTGTTGTCTGCGACCCATTTGGCCCATTCTTTGGGTGAACCGTGAGGTTCCAAAATTCTTCTAGCGCACTTGGTGCAAAGATTGTGCGAACAAGGCAATACAACAGGCCGTTCAAATAACTCTAAACAAACTGGGCAAGTCAGCTCGGTTTCCATTACTGATGACTAGACGATTAACGTGATTTCAAATCTATCAATCCTCTTTTGCCCAACACACAAACTCTCTATGTGTTGCTATGCAGCTTGTTGACTGATGTAAAAGTACAAAGTAACCAATTGTATTTATGAACCTATCAGGTTCAGTTATGTGGAATGAACTACCAAAAGAAATGAGAACAGCCGAGACCTCAAGGGACTATAGAAAGTCAGCTTTTAAGCCTAGAGTATGGCCAAACATGGAAAACAGTTTTAATCGTTTTTTTTTTGTTATAAAAGTAACTATTAAAACCGACTTTTTGTACCGTGCATAAAATTAATATAGTCCACGTTTGTTTGTATATATGTATGTATGTATATACGTACGTATGTATGTGACGTACGTACGTAAGTATGTACCTAAGTATATAAATATATACGGTTTGTTTGAATAAGACAGTCACGCAACGTTTTTGTTGCGGAAGAGGTTATGAATTAAAAACATCTCACGTCTACGTGTATCTGAAAATTTTCAGGTATCTAGGACTCCTCACGTAAAAATTTTCAAGTGAGCCACAAGGTCCACGGTTCGATCTCCGACGATGCCAAGATTTAAATATTTTTTAGACTGTCTTTTCCGCCTAAGCTCAGCTTTCCATCCTTCCGAGGTCGGCAAATGAGCACCGTCCCGTTCCAACTAAATGGGACAATGGAGTCTTGCTGTCTGTTTGTTCCTGTGAATCACCAAAAAATTCACGTACATCAAAACCTACTATTTACCTAGTCAAACTGAATTCTCATTCGGAAAGAATTTTTAAATGACCTTGTACTAAACCGTTTGTAAATATTGTAAAATTTTATAACCTGTTCTAGACAAAAATGTCAGTGATTTCTACACCCTGTTCTAGACTGGATGGTCTGAAAACCATACCCCGAACAGCGGAACATACCCGTGTAGTCAATTAAGGGAGTACCCCATCCGGGCTCCTATCCGCTGCCTATGAGAGTGCTAAGTGTTACAGAATTTCGATTGCTTATTGTGCGCCCGGATAGCAGAAACATTTTGAGGTTTAAGAATTCATTACAATCATTTATTATTTGTCTTTCCATAAAGGATATTTTATTTCAAAGTAAAATTTTGCATCCAACGACTCCGAATAAAAAACACGTGTAACATATGGCGTCAGAATGGGGACAAAATTCGAAATCATTTTTTATGTCGGCACCAACTTGTTGCCCTACCAAATCGTTACTCAAATCGTCGTAACTTGGTAATTGTGTCGTCGTAACTACCTGTTCGTGTTGTCGTAATTTGGTATTCGTGTCGTCGAAACTAGCTGTTCGTGTCGTCGTAACTTTGTATTGTGTCGTCGTAATTTGGTATTCGTGTCGCCGTAATTTTATGTCTTTGTGTCGTCGTAACTGGGTCTTCGTATCGTCGACTGCAGTATGGGGTGCCAGCGGTATGTGTTACAATTCTTAGACATTCTGGGTAATTTCCAACATGGCGGTTGAAAGTGACTTTTTTCGCGATCGAGCGTCTCTTAGAAAAGAAAATGGCAGATACAACGAATTTTGATCTTTGTGTTTCGCCAGCTCAAAATTTAAAGAGCCATTTAAGCTCAGCATTGTCAGAAGTAATTCGCTTGTTGGAAAGTGTGCGTGAAAATGGAGACGACCACCTTCAGCTCGACTACAGTTTGTACAAGCTCGACCAGGTAGTCCATCTATGTGTTTGTAGCCAGGATTTATGGGGAAATTTCGTAACAGATGAGGTTTTTCAGTTGTTATTGACAGCTCATGAAAAACTCTCTGTAGAGAACAGGTCTGATAGTGGACAGCCATTTTGTCAGCCTGTATATACTGGATCTGTAGGTAGACCAGCACTAAATATACCAAGAAAGAGCTTACAGCTATATTTGAGGTATGGCTTTTCTGTTGCGAAAATTGCTGAAGTTTTCAGAACAACAAGCAAAACAATCAGTAGAAGAATCAAGTTTTACAACTTACGGGCAGACATGCCTCGATATGATGATGTTTCGGACGAAGCTTTGGACTCAAAAGTATCTGATATCCTTTATAACTTTCCCAACTGTGGAATCCGAAGAATGAAAGGATTTTTGTTAGGTCAGGGTATCAGAGTACAGTGGAATCGCGTAAGAGCGTCTTTGTGGAGAACTGACCCTGTTGGTATACTTTTAAGAACAACTCAACTGAATATTATCAACCGACGCCACTACAGTGTTCAAGGTCCATGTTCTCTCTGGCACATGGATGGAAATCATAAACTTATTAAGTGGGGCTTTGTAATACATGGCTGTGTTGATGGGTTTACTAGAAGAATCATGTTTTTGAAATGTAACTTAGATAACAAGGCAAATACAGTGCTGGAGCTTTTTCAATCAGCAGTGCAAAAGTTTGGACTGCCGTCAAGAGTGCGAGGTGATCAAGGTACCGAAAACATTGATGTTGTAAGATATATGCTATCTCATCCAAGCAGAGGGCCTGGCCGTGGAAGTTTCATAGCTGGTAAAAGCTTCCATAATCAGAGGACTGAACGGTTTTGGAGGGACTTGTTCCCCGGTTGCACATTTTTATTCTATTACATATTTTGCTTTCTTGAAGAGAGAGGATTACTTGATATCAGCAATCCAGTTCATTTATTTTGCCTGCATTATGTTTTTGCACCAAGAATAAATAACCATTTTCAGATGTTTGCAGCTAGTTATGATAATCACCCATTGTCCTCAGAGTCCAACATGACACCAATACAGCTGTGGTTGACTGGTCTTCCTACGTGCCAAAGTGCTGCCGAGCTCACACTGAATGATGAGAACATTCTTTCCTATGGTATCGATTATAATGGCCCATTACCTTCTTTTGAGTATGATGGTGATACCTGGAATGATATGTCCGTGCAAGTACCAGAAATTCCATGCCCTCTCACAGATGAAAATGTCTATGATGCTATGACATCCAGGATCAACCCCCTACAATACTCTTCATGCTATGGGATTGATATCTACACTAGAACAGTTGAAATTGTGCATGAACTTCAAGCAGACTGCTTTCATTCGTGATTGTAGTAAAGGCGCCATGCTTTTGCGATATGGCTATGAAGATCAACTAAAGTATAGACAGCACAAACTTGATAGTAGCTAACTTGAATTCACTATAATGGGTACTTTGGCCATGTTGGTAACGGTCTTTACACCTTAAATCTATTGTAAAAGTAGTGAGCCTGAATATTAATAATAGTACCCTTGGACAGCTTTTTTTAAGCCTCGTCATATAATTATAGAATTGCTAGCAAACAAGCTCAGGCTTCCCATAGTTCCCATTATTGTGGCTTCAAGTTAGGTACTAGCATGTTTGTGCTATTTATACTTGATGTTAAGGCCAGACCAATTTGATTTTTCTATGTAAGTTTTTTCCCCTGAAAAAGCCAATCTTCTTTTTTTTACATTTCCCATAAAACTGTGTTTGTTTTTGTCTGTGCATCAAAACATTAAATAGATCTAGCCTAATTCACGATTGTTTGTGATCTAAAGAAGCTACATGGCATTGGACAGTATGTTATTAGCATCACATTTTTATTGTATTTTTTAGGAGATCATTATTCAAGGGTTTCATTAAGGGCCGGGCACTGGGCAAATTGACCGGCTGTGAAGATGGCTTGGCCCAGTCACTTTTAGCATCTCTGCAACTATGAACTTTTAATATTTTTAAGGCTTTGCATAAACTTTGTCCAGGTGCCAAATCCAAATGCCCTCCAGCTCCAAACCTTAATGAAACCCCTGATTATTGTATTTTTTCTCCTTTGGTTGCCTTTCTCCTTTTTGCCTTCACTAATCTCCCATTAAATTATTTTGTGCAGCTTGAACCTTAAACAGTTAATTCTTAATGTCATTTTCTTTGCTTTTTTTCTTATAAATAAATTATAATAATAATTGTACATATGACAGCTATCAAACATTTTATCATAAATCTGTTTATTATATTAGAGTGGTTTTTATTAACCTGTGAAACAAAGCATAATTGTCAAAGTGTAGCAGTCACAGGTTTATGAAAACCACTCTATACTGAATCAGATGTTTTAATGTAAAAGTGGTGTTATGATATCTACTTGCAGTATATGATCCAACAAGTTCGCAACAAGAAATTAATATTTTTTAACCCATGTTGGATAACTTTCAGTTATTTTCTGTCTGAAATTTACTTTTATCTCTGTTGTGTTACGAGAACAAAAAAAACATTGTGTGAGAGTACTCAGCTGCTTTTAAACTGTTCCAAAATATTTTTTTAAAATTACATCTAGAACTGGTAATTTTTAGTATATTGGGTTCTTCTTTAACCCTGCAATCCACATTTGCTTTGCATTATTGTGGCTCCCCTTTGAGTCAACATATGAATATTCAACATTCTTAAAGTAACACACCTTACCAACTGCATTCTCTGTATTTGATATTGGAAAACTGCAATACCTTAAATGATATAATTTAAACCTCCTCTCTAATTAACACCCCCTTGGCTGTCAGAATTGTATTATCACACCTCACCAATAAAATTAATGCCTCATGTCTAATAGATGCTCCCATCCTCCATACACAGTAATAGAACCATTTATTTGAATGTATTCCCGTTCTACAAACAGACTCTGCATGCTTTCTGCACTTCGGGTTGTATGTTTTTGCTGTCATTTTTTCATTAAATATTATATTTGCATTTCTGTTTATTTTTTAAATAAATGCCTCTTATCTATCAAATACGCCCCTTGGGCCTATCAAATTTATTAAGTGCCACCTGCATTTATTAGATTATTGATGGTATTAGATAAAGTGGCCAAAAACTTGTACTTAAAGATTAAATGTATTGTTTATATTTTGATGTAAAGTTTCAAAATAAACAATTATAAATTTAGAACTTGGCTGTTTCTGCCCAGAAATTGATATAAACCTGAAAATGTGAAATTTCAACCTCCATGGGCAAATGCGTTGGAAATAAAGGAAATTGCCATGTGAATTGCAATTCTCTGTGTTGGTTTCTATCAAAATGTCTTGGCAGTAACACTACAAAATATTGGCCGAAGTCTTAATTGAAAACAATACAAATGCAAACAAACAAGGAAATTGTAACAAATTTATTAATTAAATGCAATTCTTCAGAATTGCTTCAATGATTCAACAAGATGAAAATTCAACAATATATAATAATATAAAGTAACATTTGGGTTTGTCAAATGTAAAACCCAATATGGCTAAAATATAAAACCAAAACATGCATTTTGTGGTATCTCTCTCTTACAACAGTCACTTGAACAATGTACATACTAGTATATTAGAACCTCAACATGTAGAGCAAAAAACAACTGAAATCACAATGTAACAAGGCCCCATGTAAATCTTCAGTAAATGTTCTAACATCATTCTTTTTGAAAACTGACTCCATAAAGGTCTTACTTAGCACTGGAACCTTTGCTAGTCATTTCATCATTGGCAGTTTTGTGCTGAGGTATAACTTTTATTCCATAACACTAATACTGTACTTTCAACTTATTGGGGTGCTTCTACTTATGGAAAGCAGACACAAGTACAGGTACATTGTGTTAACAGTAAACTTAACTGGGCTTCTAATATGAAGAAAATGAAATAAAAAACTTGAGCAACAACTCTGCTATCCAACTGAATAACAGGTAATGATTTTATAAATATCCTGAACTTACAACATGTCAGAGAAGGCCATGCAGACCAGTTATGGCCTACTTTACATAGAAATATCAATACCCAACAACAATATCAGAGGCAAAATAATAAAATAAAAATTTTATGACTGCATGTTTGATCTTTCCATGCACACTCTTGTTCAAACAGTTTGATTTGTTATCAGTTTATACAGTAGTGAACCGACACCCTTTGATGACTGATTTTAGCATGATATCAAACTCAGCTGAGCTAGTTATGGATGCTGGTAGCTTTAACTCAAAAGAACAACACGATGCAAACACACCTTGCATGCTTGTTTCGATTGAAACAGTAATACATTTGGCTTTCAGCTCTCCGGATCTAAACTGACTACCAGTCATAAAGGAGACCAAATCAAGAAGCTCAGCCTGTGAAGCACTATCTATGAAGTTGACAAGCATATCAGTTGTTCTCTTGACAGCCTCGCATGTACTTTTCTCAGGAAGGTCAAGTAGATGCTTCACAAAGGCTGGCGAAGCATTCTCTTCAGAGTGGACAAAAAATTGCTCAAACTGCTCAACATTTTCCTGTATCTTTTCCAGAAGACCCAGAATACCAAGACCTTTTCTGAACTGATCCAGTGCAGCCTTGTGCTTAAGTACAGTGGAATGTATAACCATCATCTGCATAATCTCAAGTTTGTTTTGTTCCTGAAAATAAAATAAAAAAATGGCAATGGTGTGAAGTTTTTGCAGTAATACAGTAATTTGCAGTGTCTGTGCTCTTGTTTTTTTCCTATCATCTTTGGAAAGAAAATGCTGTTGGGCAATCATTAGACCCAACAGTTTAATTTTTACAAAGAGGGGTGTTTTCAATAATTCAAGTGAAAGAGCTCTCATTGAAAGCAGCTAATTGCCTAAAAGTCACAATTTTCAATTGCCTAAATGGCCTTCTTATAATTTACTTACAGTAAGCATGCGGCTTTCACCACTTTCTTGGCATAGGTTAATGAATACTGGATCAGCAGAGAGTTCTTTAACAGTTTCAGGTGTAGCTTCTTTCACCTGAATTAAAAAAAACTGTGTCAGTTTCAAATACTTGTGACTGTTAGACATAGAAGTTTTTCCCAAGTAAGAGGATATTTGTGAAGGGTGTTTCTAATGAGCATGACAATGTTATGAATTATTTTTGAGCAAAGAAAGACTGAAGTGATGTGGCTACAATGGATGCTGGGTTGCACTGTCATTAATATATACTGATTCCCATGTATGTCATACCCAACATAATGATGACAAAAATCAATAAAACTTCCATTTACCTTGTCAATGATATCTCTCAATTCTGGGTCCATGATATCTATTGCTGTAACACGGTCTATTGCCTCATTCAAGTTGCCTGTTGCAATATAACGATAGATTGCAGGGGCTAAGTAGGGAAATCCTGGACCACCTTGTATGAGGCTATGTCCTATCATTTGCCCCAAGATCTTGAAGATTTCTGTTAACAGATTTTCACTGCTGTATATGGGAGATAATCTGCTGCCAACACCTGTAAATAGCCTCAGGCCTGGGACTTCATTTCTGGCAAGTGATTGGAAGACCATGGTATATGCCTGTCTCAAAACACCACCTGAGTCGATGCCAGGTTGACTTCTGAACTTCACTGTTATTGGTACAGTGGGGTCAAACTGTTCTGATTTGTAGTACTGTAGAAAGTCGAGAACAACATCTTCTTCATCAACTCTGAGTCGTTCAGCTGACAGGAAAGATTTCATTTTATCTTTAAGTCTACTCAAGATGTTGACTACATCTTTGCATGTATCTTCCTCCTTGGTTTCTTGAAATGATTTACTTGATGAAAAGAGAGCATTTGCTGCAACCTCAATGCTGCGATATGTCATCAGTGCCTCCCTGATGTCATCTTGTTCGTTGGGGAATATGGATTTGAGGGAAGCAATGTCCTTGTCAATTACCCCAGGCCCAGATGAGCAATCTGGTTCATCCTCAATAGTTATGCTGTCCTTCTTGCTACTTGTGGATGGCTCTGGATCCCTCTCCCTCTTAGAGCTACTTGCTGTGCATGCTTCAGAGTGAGTATCATCATCAAATACTGGTTTGGTAAGGTCCTTCTCATCATCATAATCTTCATCAACATGGATGGCCAAAGTGCAGGTGGAGGTGTGTGACCGCAGCCTCATGATGGGGACCATCTCTCCACAGGAAGGACATTTTGTCAGGGGGGAGTGACCTGTCACCCCATAAGCCACTTTGTCTAGGGGAAGGTTGCTCTTCATTGGTCTAATGTAAACCAAGGTGCTGCTTCCAATGCTCTCCTTGAGGTATGGCACTGTATATCCAATGCTAGGCATGGAAATGAGCTTTAGTGGTCTTGATGCTCCTCCTCTTTCTGCCCTCATCAATTCAAAAGCACCTTGCTGAGACTTCAGCTTGCAATACTCTTGTTCCAGTGTATCTTTAAGGTGATGGAAATCACCATTCTTGTCATGGAAAGTTATTCTTTTTTTCCCTAAATCTGCTTCTTTAAGGGTGCTAACATATTCTTGGGATGGAGTTCTCTCACACTCTGTTGCATGCAAAAGACAGAAATCATGGGTCCAGGTTTCTTTGGACTTGACTAAGAAAGAAACGGCTGGTCTTGGAATTGTGCGTTTCCCTTTTTTATATGTAACAAATGGGGACCTACTTCCACCTCCAGAAAGGGAAGGAAAAGCTCGTCTAAACAGAAACAAAATTTCAGTATTTCAGTATAAGGTGTGAGAATAAAATATAGTATTTTATTAATCTACAATCGTGATGGTTTCCAGCAAGACTTATAACTTGCCATTGGCTCCACTTGTCAAAGAAACTATAGTGAACTAAATTCCCTGACTCTTGCACAATACCAGCAAATCCTAAAACCAAATGAATAATAACCGGTATTTAGGGAGTAACTGCAGAATACCCTGCCAATATTGTTCTCGATTTAACTGCGCATTTACTTTTTAAGAAAAAGGAATGTGCAGGAATAAATTACCGATAGTGGCAGGGTATTTGGCAGTTAAGCTGATTAACTTATATACTGAAACAGGCAAATATAAAACAGGGTTGCTCCTAAAACAGTCACACTGTACCAATCGTACACAAAGTAAAAAGCGCTTCGAAAATCAAAAATTTAAGTCAAAAACTTACTTTAAATCTCTCTCTATTGCACTGTTAAAAGTATTGCTGTTACTGGAAGTGTTATTGTCGCTGGAAGTGTTCTCTATTTTAGATAAGGCTTCTTTAAGAAGCGACGCTACTTCACCTACTTTTTCGTTTGCCATCATTGAAGACTAAATAGACACGTGACCAATGTGGCACGAAAAATACATCCGCTGTCCACTGAAATAATCGTCAATCACACAAAGTTACAACAACTTGAAGATCAGGTTAGGGTGACACGAAGACAAAATTTATACGGTGACATAAACAGCTAGTTTCGACGACACGAATACCAAATTACGACGACAAAAACAGCTAGTTACGACAACACGAACAGCTAGTTACGACGACACGAATACCAAATTACGACGACACGAATACCAAATTACGACAACACGAACAGGTAGTTACGACAACTCAATTACCAAGTTACGATGATTTGAGTGACGATTTGGTATCGGTAGGGCAACAAGTTGGTGCCGACATAAAAAATGATCTCGAATTTTGTCCCCATTCTGACGCCATAGTAACATGTCGAATTCCTATTGGTCAGTTTGACACAATCTCGTGTTACAAAATTGCCAGGTTGAGTTGCCAAGGAAGAAAATGGAGGAGCAGGTTTGTGAAACTAAAAGTACTTCGTGACTTTGTTTTATATTTGTGTTACCCAAAGAAAACCTTTTATTTTTCTTTGCAGATACTTAAGGTCAGAATCCCTGTAGAAGATCGAGAGCTAGACGGCGTTATCAATGTGCCACGCAAGACTTCTTGGGCAGGTTATGCCGTAGTGTTGACACATGGTGCGGGAGGCGACATGTATCACGATCACGTTGATAGTCTTGCCTCCCGTTTGGCTGACACCGGTATTTTATGCTTACGATTCACTTGCAAGACACCAAACTTTCAGTATAGGACGAGATGTTTTGCTTCAGCTGTGGTGAGTGTAGGAAGGTTTTGCTCCTCGTACGAGGTCGAGCTAGTATTTGTTATTATTCATGCATGTTCATCGAAATTTGTTTGATCTAATTGTTTACAAGCGAGCTGTAAAGGAATGTCGGTGTTCTGTTGTGCCTAACGTCTAAACCAAAGATGTTATACTGTTGGCATTCGTCTTTGCTACAGGACTGCTAAAAAGTAACGCTTTTTATTGATAAAGATGTGGCTTCTGTAATGATATATAAGGATATACTAATTGCAAAAATTGCTTTATCTATTATTTTTGATTTAGTCAAACATGTTTTAACCAGAGCTTTTTGTATTTGATTGGTATCGTCGAAACACATTTCAAGTTTCATACATACTTTGCTTCTCACTACTCTTCTAACCTGTTTCATTTCTTAAAGAAACAAAATAATCCAACTTATTTTATGATTCACCTTTTCTTTACAGCAATACTTGAGGAGTCGGAAGGATTTTAACATCAAAATGTGTATCATAGGAGGTAAGAATGTTACCTATAAATGACCATTGTTTTTGCTTGTGTCATGACTGTTTTGTGATGTGTATGTATTATTTGTTTTAGGGAAAGGAGAGGGACAGAAAACAGTATATAAAAAGGTTATTAAATTATTATTATATATGTGCATTCAGGTAGATACTGTCTTAATTAATATAAAATTTATGTATACAAGGTGTTGGAAAGATCTTTCATAAGCAGTAAAATCACAAACAGATTTTTAAAAAGAAGAAAACAAAGTGCTTGTGTAAAAATGTATTTAGTATTTAGTTAATATTGATAATACGGCCGGGCATGGTTGGCACGGTTATAAGATTCCTGCTTTCTGACCACAGGGTCCCCAGTTTGTTATAATCTATCACATTTGTGTAGTATACAGTTTTAAGCAATGGCAAAAGAAAAGCCCAAAAAATTAACAAAAGCTACTTACCAATGCTACAGTTTCAAAATCTAATAACATACGTAACAAAATTATGTATGCTAAGTTTTTATATTTTGCCTAAAGAGTTTGGCCAGTGTGCAGAACAGAATTTGTGTTGTACTTTTGTTATGTTTTTTGGTATTTCTACCCCCCAAAAATCCCAACTTTAGAAATTTTAACACATCCAAAAAATCTTATTGCATTGGAAAATTTAATTATTTATTTTTTAGAAATTTAAAACATGCCAGCAGCCAACTTCAGCTTTGGTTTTGGTCAGAAACAAAACTATATACAGAAAATATCAAATATATCCCCCCCAAGATTTTCGTTATGCGTGCACCGATCAACTTGAGATTTGGCATGAATGTTAATTGG
>JANCMA020042956.1:0-16340 GCA_024336925.2 Zoanthus solanderi
AGGAAGACATCTTTTAGAAAACTTGAAAAAACTGTTTGAAACTCTTCTCAGTCTCAACAAAGCTTGGTTCGAAAGCCATTTGGAGTTTTGATTAAAAGCCTTTTCAGCAAAGCTAAACACAACAAGAAGTTCACTGGATGACATCAAAGCTATACGCAAGGACTTATGGGTAATTTTCCCAAACACGACATGATAGAAAGATAGATAGAAAGATAGATAGATATATTGACGAAAAGGTAAACCTAGACTCGAGTCCCCTACAGGTAGCCCGAGTAATGAAATTGACCAAGTTTGATGGAGTAACAGTTTGTTTAACATACAAATTATTATAAGCTAATACTAGTATAAGTGTGACATGGAATAGCATTCTGTACTTGTGTTTCATGGATTTTGAAAAGGTACGTGTTCGATAGTGATGAGAGAGATACTCTATGGAGGATCATGAAACATTACAGCAACATTAATTTTTAAATAAGGATTGTAAAGAAGTGGTATGAGAACAATATGTGTGCTGTGCTGGATGGCTCTTGGACAATGGATTGGTCCAGGGTGGTACCGGGAGTGAAACAAGGATGTATAATCAGGGATTCTGAGAGGGTGTGGCCAAAACTAGGAAATTGTGCAGCACTATGAAGTTCAATTGTGTGGCAGATCGTGTGGTAGATCAGTGTCAAGTATAGATAATCAACATGCTCAGGTTCCCAAAATTATGGCCATAACGTGGCCATAGTGCCCATTATTGTGCCTTCAAGTTATACTAGCACTTTTAATTTGTGCTATCTATATACTTGATGTTGATAAGTTTTTAATTGGATTGTAAATTGTAACTCTGAAGTTTGTTTTTTGTATGTAGGATATTGCTATATGGTATCAACAATTCTCTTTAACTTATCTAAACACTTGAAATTTTTAATCTTGTGAATTTATTTAGATTAAGATTAAATTGTAGTTTTGTTGTTTTGAAAAGGTGAGGGAGAGAATCTTGATCAGGACAAAGCAGTCAAGGTAGCTGCTGCTATTTCAACCCCCAAACTCTCTGCTGGTTTGGTTGACCAAGCAATTCAGCGGAATGAGATTCAGTCAAGGACTCAAGTTGAAAAGGGTGTTGATGTTAATTCTGATTTTGAACACAGCCAGAATGAAGATCTAAAAGCTCAGATTAAAAAGTTGCGCCCAAGAGGAACCAGTGATCCTGGCTCCAAACCAGAAGTTGTCAAGGTTTCGGCTAACCATATTGCTGTGCATCGCAACAACTCAAATGCAGATGCTAATGAATATGAACAAATGCGTAACAAGTTGAAGCATGTTCAACTTGAGGAGACAGATGGTATGTCAAGAGTTTCAAAACCTCCAGAGAATGATCAGCTGGTAAATGGAGATGTTAGACACACACAGGTTGAAGGAGAGGTTAAGGAGGAAGTAACAGATAAACCAGTGCTGAATGGAAATGGCAGCCTGCAATATAATACTGATCGAAACAGTTACATCACTGCTTGGAACGATGAAACAGTGCAACTTCCCCTACCCCCACCTCCAGAGGAACTCTGGTTTGATACAGAGCAGCAGAGCCATGACTACATACCAAATGGTGACTTCAAGAAAGAAGAAAAAGATCCAAGTATTATTACTATTACTGAGAAAAAACTTGGATTTGATATTTATCAAGGGCAGAATCCAAAGTACAAGCCTTCATCATTTGGCCATGGTGGATATGATAGAAATAAACAGGATGTTTATAGCCATAGCAGTGGGAGTTCCCCAGTGCGAAGCAGTAGTATCAGTAGCAGTAGTTACTATGCAGACATTGAAGACATCACAAAGGAGATGTATGAACTTACAGAGAATGAGAGGTTGTGACTAGCCAGTGGAATAATTACTGATTATTAATGCTTTCCTGGTACTCAGATACAATAATTTAAATAAACAGTGGTTGATAGTCATAAACAGAATTATGTAGGGAAATTTGGAAATAAAAATAAATAAGTTTCTGCACTATGCACTGTTGTAGTAAACCAAAGGTTAGGTGGAATTAATGTATAATGCAACTAGATGTATTTAAATATGCATCAATTGGGTAAACAATACAAAATTTATAGAATGGCATAGTTAATCTAAGAGTTGTATATAGTTTATATTTAATTATGACTTGCTGACTTACAATTATCTGGCTTGATAAAGGAGGGAGGGGTTCATTTCAGTATTTCAAGTGACTTGAACTTTATAAAATGGCCAGTTAAAGATTACCTTGTTAGTTTGTCTATTAATCCTATAGTTAATATCTTCTATCTTTTGACTCCCACAAAGTTTTCTTCTGCCATACACAATGCTAATGTTAATGTGCTAATAATACAATTCACCCTGTAATGAAATTGAAACTGAATGAAAAACGAATTTTACCAAGTGCTCACAAAATTTTTGTTGTCAATTTAATAAAGAGAGGGCTTAGACATGTAAGGCAGCACTAATTCAAAGCCCTTTTCACTCCACTTTGAGTTCAACTTGGAAATATTTTGCACAAGGCCTTTGGATAAGTGCAAACTTATTTCCCAATTGAATGAGAAAACTTAATATCTATTTACATTTTCATAACTTACATAACAAAATTACAAAGCATGTTCTGATGTGCAAAACTGTGTCAGCAAAATTTTTAAACCTTGCACATCATGTCACCATTACAAAAGATTTGATTGGTTCTTACCAAACCCTATTGCTTATACCAATCAAAAGCAACAATTGTTTTTTTCAACTGCTTTGTATAAACTAATTTTTCACAAAATAATTAACTTTTTTTCACTGGTTTTCACACAAAACTGCCCAGCTCTCTGCCAATCAAAATCAAGTATTTTTGTTATGTATATTGTCAGGCGGAAAACAAACAATGAATTATATTGCAAGAAACATACAAATATATAAATGCTAAAATAGACCAATTTTGATATTAAAATCCTGCTTGGTTAATCCTGAGGCTTAGGGTAATGAAATAAAAGAAATTATTCTTTCATCAATGCCTGCTGGGATTTCTTCTGTTTTATTCCTCCAAGCTTTGTACCCAAGTTGAATTTTAATATATTGAAATTGGTCTATTGCTCAAATAGAGGAAAGTATATAGTTGCATCCTTTTTTTTTTTCAATGAAAAATAACAAGAAGCTTTTTGTTGTCACTTTTTAACTACAGTTAAAAGGAAATTGCATAGTTGTTGTACACGTTTAAAAAAAATGAAAACATTGTCCCTATTACAAATTTTTAAAACAGTTAACTTTTCTGTTATGCTTTCAAAAGTCAACTAACTTCTTCAGAATTGTAAAAAATGAATATTTTCAGTATTAAATTTTAAAAACTAACAAAATCAAAGGTCAGGGTACAGTGTTTAAATGTAGCAAGCACTGTCAACTTATCAATCAGTTGTACAATATAAAAGAGGTACATGGTCTAAACTTAATGCAAAGAACTTTTTACTACAATTTAACAGAATTTTAAACTAACTTGCATCAAATTATGTCACTGGATCTATTAGCTAGCAAATTTCATAAACTGAAGCAGCATAAAACAGCATAAGCCATAACTTGTAAAGCTGTTTCTATAAACATTAAAGTAAGATTTTCTAATTGATGATAAAAAAAATAACTTTTATCAGAACAATTGCTGTTGAAAATGAATGCTTTTATAGGTGAAATAATTATTAGTCAGACCTCTATATACAATTATAGCTATACATTTCTAGTCAAAATGTTTGCTCAGACAAAAAATATCTGTTAGAGATCTTTTGAAGATAAAATTCAACATACTCAAAATGCGACAAGCGTCTCCTGAGTATTACTGTGTGTTGAGGGCAGAATTAAACAAGGATGGTGGTGACTGAGTTAAACAAGGTTTGAGTAAACTGTTCCCCCCTTTTAATTGGTTTAATTATGTCCTCTAGAAAAATTAAACACCAAGCAAATATATCTTTTCTTAAGGAGATTTATCCAAATTATAACTCAAATTTTTATTTTCCATACATTCATCTGTAAATGCACCCATTAAATGTACAGTGTTTAAAGATTAGGAGACTATGACCATGATTAATACATGATTGGTCCACTCAATTTCTGTAACTTGTTATTGTTTTGTTTTTTTATTTTCAAGATGTTGAGTTTTGCTGTAAAAAGGTCTGTTCATTTCAATATTTTATATAAGTTCTAGTTTACACTTGCAAAAGACAATAAAGCCACCAGCAAAAATGCTTGATTTGTGTTTCTGGTATATTCTAATGTAGATATTAACTAGTAATAGCTATTGCTAAGTGCCAACGATCAAAGCAAGAGCTCGAGGACGACAGAATTGAGCTCTGCAAGTACTGAGAACTGGCACTCTATTTTTACTATTTGAAAGCAAAATAAACTGAAATATCTCAGCATGTGAAAAGCATTCGAAACACAAAGAATTTTCTTGTTTGTAACATTTTGTTTTGCTTTTTAAACATTTTCATCAGTTCTGACACTTGTCAGATAAAATGTCTTTGATAAAATGAATAAGCTGCTGTGTCTTCACTGAAAATGTTTTGTGCTGTGATTTGTTGACACAAAATCTAGTGTTATATTACCTAACATCCAGGTCAAGATTTTTTCTCCCAGCTTTCTACACGTACATTGGCTCTATGATGCTGCCGCCTTGCCAGGCTCACATCTTCACTCGTCTGGCTCATTGGCAATTAAAAGTAATCTTAGTAAAATTAGGTATTGCCTAACAATGAAGATAAATCAAGGTAATTCCTGTTATGCATAAAACTACATTTTAATTTTTATAGTGTTGCTGCACGTCATATTTTCAACTCTCTTCTCAGTGCTTGGTAATGTGATGAAATACTGTCTCGAGTGTTCGATACATTACATCAATACACCAAAAAAATCTTGATCTCTAACTCTTTTTGTTGGCTTCTGCTCAGTTTCACTAGGTCGATTAGTTAACTTTTAAGTATTAATAAAAATTTCTGGGCTGTTTTTAATTTTTTTTTCAACTTTCTGTCATATCAGGATCAGTTGATTCAAAACTGGTCTGGCCTTAGAGATGAAAACAAGGAATGATATTATTTTGCATTAGTGATAAACTTAAAACTTTTATCTGGGGTGTTAGGAAAGTGGAAAAGGAAGATCAAAGACCCTAAAAACAAAGAACTTAATTAAGTTAAAATCAAAGTAACAAATAGCCGATGAATAAACTGACCAGTCATGTGTTTTAAAATGTTCACTTCTTCACTGAAGAATCATATTTTTAATTACTGTCCAGAAGGGTTTTTAATTTTCTGGATCCAGGATACGAAGACTGACCCTTCTGTACTTTTAATGTTTTAAAACTGTAAAAAATGCATATTTACAAACAGTTAAGGTACCAAATTTCCTTATTTTAAGGGCAAAATTACCTGTTCGAGTGTAAAATGTAGAAAGTCTTAAAGGTCTTTGTTTTTCAGATCTGCTAATGGCTCTGGCAAAAACTAAAAAAAGTTATTTCCTTGATTTCCAAACAGTTTAAGATTGGGCCTTCCTTTTTCAGGTCCTTGTTTTCCTAACACCCCTTTTATCAGACTTGATTCTGGGAAATAATTATAGATGTTCAAAACCTTCTGTTTAAATAACCAATCTTGAAACAAAAATAGAAGAATTTAAAACCCAAAATTATTTGTACCTTATACAATATTACGTATTAATTATTATTCAATGAAATTTTTTATTTTATATACTCCAAGGCCCACGATATAAACTACAAATAAATAGCTGTTTTAGCTGATAAATAAATATAAAAAATCAATACTTATAATAATTTGATGAAAGTATTAAATATTTGTTTTATGATTTAATTAGTATTTTTGCTCAATTGTTGTTTCATTCAGAAATACTAATAACGCAATAACAATTTTTTGTTCTAATCCTAACATTGTTAGATCAACTGAGAACTGTGCAATATATTACTAAGTAAACATAATAAAATTATATTAACAGAATTCATTTCTGTGTAAAAATAACAGTCAAAAAATAATATCTCAAATAAAGAACCAAACAAAATGTCAAAAAATGAAAGTTGATAGAATAAGATTGAAATGCTGTTCATCAAAGAACCAAAAATTCCCATAATAACAAACAATCTCACTCTGTTAATAAAAGTGTTAAATATTAATTTTATCCTTTAGGATGACTTATGGACTTTTTTTTTCAGTTTAACACTAAATTTTAAAAGCATTGCGGTGGAGGCAAAGCAAAACAAGTGCAGTCATATCTATTTACACTGACACCTTTAGCAACAATCCACTTTTTGGAACGGCAATCGTAATATTCCACGCTGTTCTGTTCACAACCACCCACAACATATATTACTCCATTCACCACAGTAACACCAAACCTTCTCCTGGAATAATTCAGACTATTCATGGTCCACCACAGGTTCTCAGTAGGGTGATATAGTTCTACAGTATCCAGAGCTCTTCTTTTGTCTGCGTCATAACCTGTTAAACAAAGAAACTATTGTGTTATCAACAAAGATTGTACCTCTAAACAAAGTTTACCTGTCATTAATACCATTGACTCTCCTTTTAATCATTTATTATCATCATAATATACAACCATTACTATTCATCATATTACTATTCATCATCATCTTTTTTGTTTAACGTGTTGTACTTAGATTAGGTTGCATGGCTTGAGATGATAGTTTGCAGCTTGTTTCTCCAGGCATTCCTTTCTAACGGCACAACATCAGTCAATGTTGCAGATTTTGATGTCTGCTGGCACCATTTCACTCCATGTCTTCTTTGGTCTTCCTCTTTGTCTTGATCAGGTAGGGATGGTTGGTGCAGTTGGTAAGATCTCTGCTTTCTGACCATAAGGTCCTCAGTTCAATCCCTGGCTCTGCCAAGATATGAACTGGCTTCTGCTGCTTTTTTTCCTGCCTAAGCTAACTCAGCTTTCCATCCTTCTGGGGTATAGGTAAATGAGTACCAGCGTTTGCTAGGAGCTAACCTGCTATGGATTAGTGTCCCATCCAGGGGGAGTCAAAGACTCTCATCCACTTAACACTACAGGAACCGGATATAAGTGCTGGCTCCATGAGTCACTTGGCTCTTAAAGGATTTAGCTTGGTCTTGCCCCAGCAACTTCATAGTAGGTGATTAGTTTGATTGTACTATCACTTCTTTGAATGAGTCCATACCATTGCAGTATATGAGAGGTTACCAGGGTTTCCAGTTTTTTTCAGCAGGGAGAGTGAACTTGTACTCTTTCATTGAGACAGACATTACAGATCCACCTGAATATGGCTCTGTCATTTCATTGGCGTTTCTGCAGATCATCAGCTTGTAAGTGTACTTTAAGTGCTTTAACACTCGCTAGAGTATAGCACGGCACTGCAGTTGTAAGTGCTGTAGGTATTTCCACATGTACTGAAAGATAAACTACATGATGTCGGGACTGGCAGCAGTTCATGAAATTTACCCCATGTTGATTTTATTCTGCCATTCACACCTAGGTCACAGCCACCAAGTAACAGAAAGAGTCTGCAACATCTAGTTTGTTTTCATCATCCAGGTGCCATTCTTTGGTTGGACGGTTGTCAGTAGGATGGGCCAAACCCAGACATCTGCTGCATTGATAATTATGATCCACATTAAGAACTCCCATTAACCCACTACATTTCTTGTGCACCCAATGTGTTGCCTCCAACACCTTTTCTACAGTCTGACTGCACTTGGATATTTATCATTCAGAAGGAAGGGATGGAAGCATTATTTGTATTAATTAATTGTATATAATTATTAATCACTATTTTCTTGAATAAGGATGTTAAACCATAGGTCCAGTTTTTTAACCTTCTACTGGGAAATGGAAGAACCCTCATTCATCTAGGGCTGAAAGTAGGGTAACAATCCAGATGATGTACAGTGTGTCTCTTCTGAGAACATTCTTAATCATCATCACTCATCATTTTTGTTTAACATCCATATTTTCCCATCTATGCTGGGCTTGGACTGGTGCTGACTGCTTTCTACATCTGTCAATCCTGTACCACATGCCCCTTCACTCCCAACAAGTTCATTTCCTCCATTACATACTCACTCCACTTTTTCCTAGGCCCCCAACTCTTATCTCCCCCACCTCACACTCTTTACATGTCCAAACCATCTCAGTCTTCTCTACCTCAACTTAACGGAAAGGTCTTCAACCCCACACATCTCTGCCACCTCAATGCTAGACCTCCCATCTTGCCACCTCAATCCTGCCATGTATCTCAGCATTCTTTCTTGGGAGTCAGGTTGGCGTAGTGGTCATCAGTCGCACCTCCCACCTCTATGACCCGGGATCGAGTCTGCACGTGGGCTGAGATTTGTCGAGCTCAATCTGACTCCGAGGGTTTTTCTCCGGGTACTCCGGTTTTCCTCCCTCAGCAAATTCGACTTTCACGCCAAGATCTGAGCCGTCGAGCGATTAAACATTAGCCACTGGCTAGGAAGAATGGGCAACCACTTCCTTCGCAATTGACGTAAAATAAAGTATTTATTTATTTATTATTTTTTTAGTCTCCATTTATTTTTCTAGTTATCCATCTGTAGGAATTTCTACTGTACTCATTAAGACAGACATTGAATGACGTGACAAATGATGACTTCTGCACAAGCTTGCAAACGTGAAATTGCTCGATAAAAAATAAGAAAGGCGATCACTCACAGAACTTCTGATTTAAGTATTGTCAGTCGACGAGAGTTCAACTGAATTTTATAATTGATTTTTCTACTTTATCTCAAAATGCTATTGAAAAATTCTTGAAGGTGGGGGGAGGAGAGGGGGGAACTTAATTTTCCCTGCCTCCTGCAAGCTACGTCGGTGACACGGTACCGGTCACATTTTTGAGCGGTCAAAAATTTGCACAGTACATACTCTTTACACGGATCCGTCTCTTTTTTTCCACGAAAATATTTTTCGTTCACAAAAGACCTGCTATTTTGCATTTTGAGAGCGTACTTAGACCCCGCGGTTATTTGACAGCCATTTACCAATTGAACATGCGCAAATTGGATCTGTGCAGCCAGGTAGCTGAGTAACCTCGTCAAAAACCTATAACCATTCAAAAAATGTACAGTACCTGGTTAAAGCATTTACATTGTACCGATTATCTTTTTGACTGCACCGGATAAAAATATGACCGTTTTCCTTAATCATCCCACATCTTTTTCTGACTTGCTCATTTATTAGTAATCTTGCCTTGCCATCTTACTCTTGACGTGTATCTCAACATTCTATGATCACATAGAATGCACTATCTTGGTCTTTTTCATAATATTTACTCACATTGCTAACATTCAGATTGTCACTGGGCATGGATATCCGGGAATACTGCGATGCAAAGGAAACCGAAAAGACAGAGAAGGCCTATAAAGTCTGTCGCTGTAATCATAACTCACTCGTCGGAACTCCCGTAAGAAGAGCTCAGATGACAGAAAGCTACAATGATGCAATGTTATATATGAACTGGCTTCATGCAGGGAAAGAATCAGGGGTTCTTGAAACGTAACACTGGGAGAAATGCCAGGTGATTATGGATGTTGGTGGTGGAAAGGGGGAATTCCTTGCATCTATAATGTCTTATCCTGGTTGCCAACATGTTAAAGGTAAATATTCTCAGAGTATCCAACCTCCAGGCTTTATCTTTTCTGAAGTGGGATAACTATGGGGGTAGAGGGGGGAGGGGGGGGACTGTTAAAAATGTAATTCAAATTACAATTGACAAAAGCATGCGTTTTGCAATGTAACACTGCACAGACTTGATGTTACTGACAAATGGTATGATCATAAACCGGAAGGAGTCATGGAAAGTGACGGAACTAAACTCCTCTGGGACTTCAACATCCAGACGGATAAGGAAATTCAAGCGCGAAGGCCAGATCTAATAGTTGTAAATAGGAGAGACAACCAGTGCTTTATCATAGATATTGCAGTGCCTAATGATTCTGGAATTCTCGAAAAGGAGAAGGAGAAGATTGAGAAATATCAAGATCCGAGAAGAGAGATAGCGAAGGTGTGGAGCATCAAGACGTCGGTGATACCAATTGTGGTTGGTGCGTTAGGCACAGTTACAAACAACCAAGGGAAACATTTGAATACGATTGGTGTCACAACAATAGTAGAACTTTTACAAAAAGCAGCCTTACATACTCGGAACAGCAAGAATCCTAAAAAAAGTACTCGAAGCCTAAGGCTATAAGACATGGCTTGCCTTCGAGAGAATCTTATTTCCAGCGTCCATCTTTGCTGTGAACATTTCTTAATAATAATAATAATAATAATAATAACAATAACAATAACAATAACAATAACAATAACAATAACAATAACAATAATAATAATAATAATAACAATAATAATAATCATAATAATAGGTGGTTGGAACACCCCACCAGTCTCGGTGTTCTTATAATGATTAATAAAAAGAAAGTAAAAAGCATACAAAAGAATCAGATATAGGTTAAAAAAAAAACTAAATAAAACCTTTTAAAAAAAATCATCTCTGACGTTTTCAGCCTACATTTGAAGGTAGAGAGAGACGGACCTGCTTTGACATCAAAAGGTAAAGAGTTCCAGAGTTTAGGAGCACAGACTGAAAAGGTTCTATTGCCATAGGTAGCAGTGAAAGTACGCGGGACCTGGAGTAGTTGAGATTCGGAGGATCTTAGGGTTTGTACAGGGCAGTAGAGATTGAGTAATTCTGAAATATAAGGTGGTGCAAGGCAATTCATGGCTTTGTACGTCAGTAAAAGAATTTTAAACTCGATTTTTAATGCTATGGGCAACCAGTGAAGCGAACGAAGAACGGGAGTTATGTGCTCATACTTCTTGGTTTGGTTTACAAGTCGAGCGGCGCTGTTTTGTATACGCTGCAATTTGTCCAGCTGTTTTTTAACAAAACCCCGGAGAGTTACAGAAGTCTAAGCGTGAGGAGACAAAAGCATGGAATAGTTTTTCACAGTCACTCTGAGACAGATATTTGCGTATTCGTCTAATGTTGCGTAAAGAAAAAGTGGCAGATTTACAGATTTGATTAATTTGGGGTACCATGCTGAGATGATGGTCAACAGAGATGCCCAATTCACGTGCAGCAGAAACAGGGGTGATGGTAGAAGGGCCAATGCAAATGATAGGTAAAGATCACACTGTCTAAACCGAGACGAAAGATGAATAATTTCTGTTTTTGATGGATTGCAAGAAAGCATGTTGTTTGCACACCAGGCTAGGATATCACGAACACACCCCTCTAATTTAGAAATGGTTTAACGTCCATCCAGCGTAGGTTTTAGAGCAACATATAATTGGATGTCATCTGCGTAGAACATACAGTCAATTCCTTGAGCCCTAATGACATCTTCAACTGGAGCGAAATATAGTGTGAAAAGCAATGGCCCGAGAACGGAGCCCTGGGGTACACTGTACATGAGTTGCCGAGATGAAGACGATGAGTTGTTAAACAGTGACCACTTGAGAGTGATGGGTAATATGACACGAAACCATGATAACGCAGAACCTTCGACACCAAACCGGGTTTTGAGTCTCTCGAGTAAAATCTGGTGGTCGAGTGTATCAAACGCTGACGAGAGGTCAAGTAACACTAGAACAGCTTCAGATCTCGAGTCAATGGGTCTCAGTATGTCATTTATGACACGAATCATAGCGTTCTCTGTGCTGAAAAATTCCCCGTAAGGAGACTGAAATTTAGGAAGCAGACAATTTCCTCGGAGATAATTCACAAACTGTATGCATGCACTGATTTTTTCAAGCAATTTAGAAAGGAACATTACGTTTGTGATAGGTCGATAGTGACAGTATTTTTCCTTATCAAGAGAGGTCTTTTTAATCGAAGGACGAATGACACCTTTTTTTATTGAACTAGGAAAGACTCCTTGTGATAGGTAAAGCTAGAATGTCTTAGTTTTCCTTAATGATCCTTGATGGGACAGGGTCAAGAAAGCAGTGCTTAGCACTAGCTTTTGAAAGTAATTCAGTCACGAATGAAACTGAATTCTTTGAAAGATGATAAACAAAGTTCTGGAGGAAGTGAGATCGTGAGCTGAGCAGATGACAAGGCAGAGCCCTGAATTTCCTCTCTAAGGTTACGGATCTTTGAACCAAAGAATAAGCTAAAGTTTTCAGCAAGAACCTCAGGAGATTCACAAGAGGGAAGCATGGGAGCAGTTTTAACATAGAAAAGGTTATCAACCATGCGAAAAAGTTTGTCATGGCTAACTTCAGAGATCAGGCTGCTAAGATGATTAGTTTTGGCAATGTCAAGCGCGCGGGTATAGGCTTTGCTATCGCGAAATTTTCAACTCTGTCAGTTTACGCCATAACTCAGGACAAAGCGGCTTCACAGTTATTGAGCGTGAAATTAACTTTAGCGTAGATCTTTTATAAAATAACGACATTAAGGCTTGACACAAAGATTCCGATAAACTCATGGCTG
Source organism: Zoanthus solanderi (assembly GCA_024336925.2). Lineage (NCBI taxonomy): Eukaryota > Metazoa > Cnidaria > Anthozoa > Zoantharia > Zoanthidae > Zoanthus > Zoanthus solanderi. Next base: position 12,476 of record JANCMA020042956.1, read on the forward strand.
AATTTGAGATTTTTGTGGACAGTTTAGATACCAAATACTTTAAATTTGCAGAGCTGGCATTTGTACGTGCAGCCTGTCAGGCGCACGAATACTCACTTGTAATTAATACATCTTATATACACTTTTTACTAAAAATAACGGAAACAATTTGCAAGGACGAGATCAATTTTTTCTTGTATAAAAGTAAATCCAAAAGTTATAGGCTATGTGTTTATACAAGAGAGGATGATGTAAAAGTGTTTTTCCTCCATATAGGTTTTATTCCTAGGTACCAAGCTCTTCTGGGGAGAATTATCGCTCGTTTCGAAATGAGATTTTTTTTTCTTCATTAAATAGCATTTTTTAACAATAATATCATTTAGTTATTATTATATTACAACCTCGTTTCCAGGCCTTCTCCCATTGCTACTCATGCTGTATTAAGTTTGCTTAAACCTACCTTATCTATTTATGACCCATTTTTCCCCTCCCTCATTCCCACCACCCCCTCCCCCCTTGCTAATTTCTGACAAGCCCGTTAGGACTTGAAATCATGCTGAAACCAAAGTTCAGTTTTCTGTCTTATTTTTTACAAATACTTGATTGCTGCAATAGACCCCATATGTCGTTCTTGAACCTATTATAATAACTTCAATTTGTTTATATTTATGTGTTTGCTTATGCTTATGCTTATGCTTATGCTTATGCTAATGTTTATGTTTATGTTTATGTTTATGTTTATGTTTATGTTTATGTTTATGTTTATGTTTATGTTTATGTTTATGTTTATCTAAGAAAAAGGCAACTGAATCTATGATTCTTAGACACAGCTGCACAGCTTTATCTGACCTCCAAAAATATCATGAGAAAAACGTCTTATACACTGATAGTGGTTAAGCATTTGATAAAACAATTTTATACATTTAATATTTGCTGTTTTTGCCATTTAAGCACCTCAGTGGCATACAAAAATTGGGCACCTGGCGACCCAAACAATGGCGGTTATCACAAAAACGAACATTGTGGAGTCTTAAAACCAAATGGTCAATGGAACGATTACCCATGCAACCACAGATTTAGATATATCTGCAAGAAACATTACTCAGGTTTGTAAAACTCTTGTAATTGTCATACTTTTTTCCATTCTTCCTGGGTAGCTAAATGAGTACCAGCGTCTGCTGGGAGGTAACCTGCGATGGATTAGTGTCCCATCCAGGGGGAGTCAAAGACTCTCATCCGCTTAACATCACAGAAACTGGAGATAAGCGCCGGCTCCATGGGCCGCTTGGCTTGTAAAGGATTTAGCTTAGCTTCGTTAATATTTATTGCAGAAGCTTCTTTTCATGACGATATTGTGTAAGCGTTTTAATAGCTGTTTTAAATAACCATTGGAAACCTTAAAATCAAAAACCTGCATGGTACTAAAGTTGAATATTTACCAGTATTGCATTGTTATATTGAGGGTCCTGAAGGGGTAAAATCAAAATTGGGATTGGCCGGTTTTTGCCCTGGAAAATGGGATTCAAGCCACTGGGACTGGGATTTGGTTACTGAAAATAGAAAAAAATGTCAAAAATCCAAAATGGGAATGGGGTGTAATCACTGCGAAGTGGGATTTAGAAAAAAAAAATTAGCAAGGAAATAGGACTGGTACCCACTTATCATCCCCTTCAGGACCCTATGTTCTCTTATAGCGTTATAACTTTTTCAGTTAATTAATACTAAACGTTTTTTTCTTTTTTTTTTTCAACAGTTTGAAGCAATTGGACAAAGAAATTATTTTATAACAACATGACTGACTATTCCTTACGAAGATCTGCTAGTTGATATTCGATTAATAATTTTCAAAACAAGAAATTGTTCACCTACTGAAACTATAAAGGCACAGAATCAAGAGATGCTCAGATAACAGTGTGCAAAGCAGAGATAGTTATATTGTTATGAGAATTCTCCGGTGTAAATAACTGTTAAATATTGTTTATATAATGTTTAAAGGATCTTTCTTCCAAATACTCTATCAAGCAAACCAGGGCAAAAAGGATTGTAGTAACAAATTTGTTAATCAAAGCTACAAAAGAGTTTGTACGATGCACCTTTACATTGGAATAATAATTTTAGAGTATTCTAGGTAACATTGTCAAACTACTAATTTTGATGAGTTTTGACCACGGCCCACAATGCATCTGCTATCTTTAAGATGTATTCGATCAGTGATAATAAAATTGTTGTGATAACATTTAAGACTGCTTCAGCAGGGTTTTTCACAAGCAATTAAATAACAGCTTTGAAAACATTAATGTAAAGACGTTCGCCTTGTTTTTTTTGTTTTGTGTTTTTGTCTCATGTCCGCTTGATAAACGTTTTGAAACATGGATTATACAATTTCCATGAAGTCAGACAAACCTAAATGTTGATGCCACTGCTTTATTTATATTATGGGTTAGTCAAGATTCTAAATCTGAAACAGGTTTACGTATTGTGACCATATTTGATCTGTTTTTTAAATATTTAAATTTTCTGGTATTTTTTCATAACAATGCAGCGGTTTTCTTGCCATTGATGTTAACGTGGTTTGGGTGTGATCAACAGTTGGATGATTTAAAAGTTAATGTTAAAGGTAAAATGAACTCCGAAAAGAAATTATTGTTATAATTTCTGATACGGTGAAGTTGCTGTTGATTGGTATGATAAAAGTGATTGAAAAAAGAAAGGATTTTATGTTGAAATTGATAGCAGAGAAGCTGACAGTGATTGAGGTGGCGTGGCTGGCGCAGTTTGTAAGATCTCTGCCTTCTGGCCACAAAGTCCCCAGTTAGTTATGTGCGCCAGTTTCTAAAAAGGTTGCACAAACTAAAGCACTGTAATTGAGAGTGTTTTGTAAAATATACTTCTTCTGAAAATATGAGAGCGATAAGCTAAACATTTCTGCTATGATCTAATGGAGCCTTTACAGAGAATGTATAGCTTATTAACGATTTTGCCCTCCCCCCAGCTGTTTTGAGTATTTTGGAACCGCGATATCTTTTTAGAAACTTCTTGTATAGAGTCAAAAATTTCGTCTCTTTGTTAGCTTGACAAGCTTTCTCAAGTTTTAGACTAGAACCCTGTTAAGCTTTTTTCGTTCGCTACCTAAATTGTATGCTAATGAAGCATATTGTAAACAGTGATGTCAGCAGTGATTCGCCAAAGCAACTGTTGTAGTAATATTTGATTTCGAGAGCTGGTGGATTCGAAACATCTGTTGTGCACGTTAACATATTAACAATTAGAATATGAGCTCGAAATTTCTATCGCCTGATAGAATAACGAGGGCGAAGACCTAGTCATTCTATCTATTGGCGATAAAAATTGAGAACGAGTATTCTAACTGTTTTAGTAGAAATCTTTGAAGAAGAAACAAAGGAATAACAATACTTTTTTTGGTAAACAATTATTGAATTTATTCAAACAACCAATGCTGATGATACATTATAGCAACTCTTCGTCGAGTGAAACTGTCAAATTGATACTTCAAATTCTTTTTTCTATTTTAAATATAGACTAGATGAATACCGTGAACAGGACGAAACAGCTGACTACGGTTAAAGTTGCTGGCTTAATCCCGGCTCTTGCTCATATTGGTTCACTGACGAATTAATTTCAACGTAGTTTTCCAGCCATTCATATTATTTTACTCATGTTTCACACATTTTGTGGCTGGTTGATCTTCTCAGATCCTACGTGAGGCAGCATTTTGTTCACGGTATTCATCTAGTCTATATTTCATATATTTGAGACCGTAGATCTTTATTGATCCGAAATGCCGTTTGTTTTTTCAAACATGGTTTTGGCCATGTGAAACACTACAGGGTTGCTTTGTCAATTCGTAGTTCTTAATTTGTCAGTG
>JANCMA020043062.1:0-26887 GCA_024336925.2 Zoanthus solanderi
GATAATTTATTTGCAATTAGCCATTGTTGGACATTAGATAATTCGCGGTTTACTGTATATTCAAGAGATTTTAAGTTTTTATCAGCATAGAGAAGGCTAGTATCATCAGCAAATAGATAAAAATTTAGTTTAGAAGAAGACTTGAAGATATCATTTATATAAATTAGGAAGAGCAAGGGACCAAGAACCGAGCCCTGGGGAACACCACATAATGTTGTAGTCTTGTTCGATATATTTGGACCAATTTGGGTTGATTGAATGCGATTTGTAAGATAAGACGAAAACCAGTCATTGATGATACCTCTAATACCATAATGATTGAGTTTCTGAAGTAATATCATGTGATCTACAGTGTCAAAAGCTTTCTGTAGGTCAATGAAAATACCACATGTATATTGTTTACTTCCCATGTTAGTTTGAATTTTATTTATAATTTCTAAAAGAGCATGCTGTGTTGATCGTTTTTCGCGAAAGCCATATTGTGATTTAAATAATATGTCATGTTTGTCTAGAAATGACTTGAGACGTGTATACATTGTCTTCTCAAACAATCGATTAAATATAGAGAGCAGTGAAATAGGTCTATAATTGTTAGGATCGGTGTCGTCACCAGATTTATATATAGGGATTATTTTTGCGTATTTCAGCTTAGTGGGATGTATACCATTACTAATGGAATTGTTAATAATGTTGCAAAGAGGACCTGATATAATATTTCTTGCGCATTTAAGAAGATGCGCAGGACAAGAATATAATCCGCATGCCTTATTGTTGGGTATGAGCAAAATTTCCATTTTAATTTCGATAGCAGTTACTGGATCAAAAACAAAAGATCCTTGTATATCTTGATTTGGTAAGTAATAGTTAAAATCTTTACACGGGATTGGTAGAGTAGATGCTATGTTATGACCAATCGAGGCAAAATGAGTATTAAGTATATCAGGCAGTTCTTTGGGGTTATTAACAATTTCTCCTCTACCACCAATTCTTTTAAGTGCTGGGATAATTTTAGCTTTCTTTTGTTTGCGATTAATGATGTTATTTATACCATCCCAGGTTTTTTTAATATTGCAAATATTAACTTCAAAATAATGAAAATAATAATATTTTTTACTTAACCTAATTAATGAAGAAATCTTATTCCTATAAAGTTTATATTCATCCATATTACCAGCAAAAAAAGTTCGTTTTTTATTTTAATTGATTTTTTTATGCCTTTGGTTATCCATGGCTTAGAAAAACTTTTTAACTTCCTTTTAGATAATGGCATGATTGGTGCATGTTTATTTATTACTTTGTTTAATTTATTATAGAACGTAGAAAAAGCCTTATTAACATTATTGTTTTTGCTTATGTGTTCCCAATCAATACTTTGTAGATCGTTAAGAAAAGAACGCTCGGTAAAATTGGTATAATCACGAAACTTTTTAACGTCTTCCTACAGTGCGGTAAACTGTTTAGATGATCGAATTACACAAAATTGCGAATAATGGTCACTTATATCTGAAACAATATTACCACTTACAGCGAGATCTTCCAATTTGTTGATGAATATATTATCAATAAGAGTCATCGAGTTTCTGTGAACCCTAGTCGGTTTATCAATAGTTGGCAGTAAATTGTAACTTTGCAAGGAAAAGAAGAATTTTTGGGATAAAGAGCACTTATCAGATCGAAGTAAATTCAGATTTGTATCGCCCATCACATAGATGGGTTTACCAGTTTTGCTCAAACGTTCTATAGACTCATCGAAATAAGTAAGAAATCGCTCAGGCGAGTTGTGCTGACGATAAAGGACGCCGCAAATAATATTTGTTCTTTTGTCGAATTTGATTTCAACTGATCCAAAGTGCCTGGTAGACTTCATTAGAGGTCCTTTCAATAACTGAATAATTAAGACTTTTATCAATATACATTCCAACACCTCCGGAAGAAAGGGGTGTAGGCACATGCTCAAAATTGTAGTTAGGTATGTTTGGATTGTAGTCACAAATGATCTCATTTCGTATTCTAGTTTCACTTACTCCAATAACATTAAAATTAAGGTCAAGTTCGCTTAATAACAAATGTGTCTGAAAATTTTCAAGATTTGATTTTATACTTCTAACATTATTGTGGAGCAAAGAAAAATAAGTTGTACTGTGCAAAATTTTTTGTAGGTAAGGTAGAGCTTAAGCTATTATTAAAGTGACCATGAGATAAATGAAGGCTATAACAACCGTTATAAGGCAGTTCACGAAATAAACATTTAGTCAATTTATGATTTGTCGTTCTTATAAAATTATACTTAGCTTTGGAAAGTGATTGTCAAGTCAGTTTCTCGCCAGTCTTGCTAAATCCTCCGAGCTCTTGATTCTTATTGGTCTTGATTCTTCAGTCTTCCTAAGAAAAACTGTTAAGTTCTTCGTCCAGCAGAATTTGAAGTTGTTATCAACTTTAAACTGTTTCGCTTCGTTGAACAGTTTCTGGAGTTTTGGGGTCAAATGATCAAAAACTCTTGCATCCTTGAGGGAGGTTCCTACTGGTAGCAATTAAAGTTATCATATTTTCATCCAAATTTCCAAGCTCATAACGCTTAGCCATAACTCGTTCTTTTGCTAACCTTCTCGTGAATTTGCAAATTATTGGCTTTGGCCCGTTTGTTGCATTTCTTAACGGGACTCTGTGGGCAATATCAATATCTGAAATGGTAACGTCTGCTCCCATTTCATTGAAAAGTGATACACAAAGACTGCTGGTATCAGCTACTGTTTCTTTGCCAAGTTTCCATTCTGGTACTCCAATTAACTTGACGTTATATTGATAAGAGTACCGTTCAAGTTCATCGATAGCATTCGACATGTCGTTTACTCCTTTAGTAATTTCAAAAAGTCTCTTGTTAATCCGAAGGAGTTCCTCCTTTGTTGTTGATCTAGATTCATTTAGGTCATCATATTCTTGGCTAAGCCAGTCGATGGCCTTGTAGCGTTCTTGAAGCTCGTCTCGTCCGCCTTTGCCTTCTTGTTTGTTTAGTCCTTCCGCAGCACCCACTCGGATCTCGACTTTCAACTCTTTTGTAATCTCTTCAAGCTGTTTTTTTAACTCATCATTTTCTTTTCACACTGACTGAATGGTATCTTTTTGTTTAGTCATAGTATTTTAGAAAAAAAAAAAAAAGAAAAAAGAAGATCCTGAAACAAATTTGAAAATCCTTAAAAATCTAAGGAGCTCACAAAATGTCGTCCGTACTGCACGCATCGGACGATGGACTGATGGACGATAGACTGGTTGATATCCAAGACTATTATTTGATTTTGAGGAAAAAGTCAAAATGACAGGAAGCGCAGGTGCTAAAAGTAAAAATAGATAAAGGTTTACACTGTATTGTTTGTGTTTTTTTAAAATAAAGTGCATTTTTATTCAATTATTATGGTAAATACTTAAAACAACTATCCCCCTCAGGGTCGGTACCTAAGAGCCATGTGGCCAATGGGGCTGGCGCTTATCTCCGGTTTCTGTAGTGTTAAGCAGATGAGAGTATTTGACACCCCCTGGACGGGACACTAATCCATCGCAGGTTAGCTCCCAGCAGACGTTGGTACTCATTTACCTACCCCGGAAGGATCGAAAGCCGAGTTAGCTTAGGCGGGAAAGAAAGTCGCTCAAATCAGTTCAAATCTCGGCAGAGCCGGGGATTGAACTGGGGACCTTGTGGTCGGAGGGCAGAGATCTTACCAACTGCACTAACCATGCCCGCCCAGGGTCGGTAACTAGCGCTAGATATATTCCTCGACGCCTCGCGGCTCGGTATATATCCAGCACTATTCACCTCTCCTTTGGGGGATATTTGTTCATAGGTTATTCCGAAATTGCGCAGGGAACTGGGAACTGAATTTCAAAGCTTAACCAATCGGTAATCTGGCTCCACCACATGAAAGATTGCGTCGAGAGTTGTCATTTGATTTTAGGGGTAACAGAGACCAGTTTATGGACCTTGAAACACGAGAAAGCGTCTCCAACAACCATATAAACTCTTAAAACTTTTTTATGATTTCGGTGATTTCTCTTTAAAATGGGAAAATCGGCAAGCATACTTGATGTTTATTTCTGCTTCTTTCAAATGGTGGGTGAATAATGGTTTTACAGTTGTCACAAAACTGATAAATCATTTCGAGAGTTTTATGGTTTTAGGGGACGCTATCTCAACATTAGAATTTACATACGTTTATATGGATTTGTAACCATGTTTCAAGGTCCATAACCTTGTCTCTGTTTACCCTAAAAACAAAAAACTTAGTCAAATGACAGCTCTCAACGCGACCATTCATGTGATGGTGTCGGATTATCGACTGGTTAAAATTTGAAGCTCAAACCATTTTCCCGCGCAAATTTGGAATAGCATATATGCATGCATGTGCTTAATTTACCTCCACTGAATAACATGAATTACGCGCCATACCTAGTCACCAGTGAACCTAAATATGTAACTGCAAAAACCATTGAACAAGTTTGCATTCTGAAAATGAAACTTTTCAGCTTTTCTCTTTATTTACTAAAAATATTCAATTAATTAATTAGTACTAGTGACAATAGACTGTAACTTCGAAAATGTTATATTCTAAAGAAGTCAGCCGCTCCATTTAGATGTATCTTATGTCGTATAGAGTCAGTTTGGCTGTATAAATTTTGGTTTATATTTACATTTTTTTCAATGGTGTACTATTTCTATTAACAGGGTTTGCAATTATAAAAAATTACTATGAAAACAATCGAGTTTGTGTGTACAGGTAAGTGCACATAATCTTTATACGAATCTTATAACTCCAATTGGCCAATATTTTATAAAAAGTGTATCACTTAAAAACTTATGTGAAATTAATTAACTTCAAAAGCAATGCGATATAAAATAACAATTAAAAAATAAATTTAAAGGCGATACTCAAAAACTTTTCCATTAAACGTTTAAAGGGAAAGCGTTGTTTCCGAAAAAAATAAAAAAAAACAATTGTTAATTTTATGCGAAACGCTAACATTTCATTTAATTTTCTGATGCCTAAATTGATTTATTATCCCTTCAATTAAATCAGCAAACGAAAACAAAATTGATGATTTGTTCGCCCAAATGAATGGTTTACTCGTTCTTTATAAAAAGCGTGTTCTGTGCTTCTCTCTTCGCATGATTGACAACAATAATGCTAAAAATACGGAAAAACATATACTAGTCTATTTTGATTTTATACTTAAATGACTCAGCTATTACTATGGTCTTTAAAATAATATACGAAAATAAAATCTTACTGCCCTTACCAACATTAATTTTGAAACTATTATAGTATATTTTTCATCGTATCAAGAGCATTAAGGGCAGTTAATAAGCAACTTCGTTCACTTTAAAAATTCGCGTGAGCAATTGGTCAAAATCGATTGCATTAGATTATCTATCAATTCCCCCACGATCGCTAATTAAGTTGCTTAACTTACGTTTTTATTGTTTGATTTATGGCTTAAAAATGACTGGGGCTTCAAAAAATTCAAACCACTGAGTATATGAATCAAAATGATTTTTATAGAGCTTTTACTCCAGCAAAAGTTGTCATTTATCACAATATACACTCAATTGATTGGGCGAAATTTTTGACTTACGTGCTGAAATTATGTACTTCCTTAATTTAATGATTCTTGTTTGTTCAAACTCTTGTTTCAAGTTCGATAAGTCATCTATCGCGCCTTGCAATGCAGTGAACTCAGATTACATATTAAAAGGCCAGTGACTTGCAGCAAATACACCCACTTGCTGGGACACAATGAACTCGAAATTTGAATATAGCTCTCGACATTATTCAAATTTCTCGTTCATTTTGTCGCCAGCGCGTTGGTGTATTGGTTGTATTTGCAAACAAACCACTCACTTCAGTTACTAACCCTTGATTAGTGTCTCGAAACTGAAACAAACCTTATTCATCCAATTTATATAAGGTAAAGGGCTTTGTTTAAATAATGTTGCGAAAGCTGATATCAAAACGTTTGCCTACATAAGCAACAGCTTCTGAACTATAATTGTCCGCTTATAAACTAAACATTATTCCAAAGTTAAAAGAATCAACAACTGTACTTAAAATGACCCTGTGAGTCCACTCTCTTTTGTATAACCATATTTTTTACTTTTATTTCTCAATGAGTTTATGCCGACTCGAATATCGCCTTTTTAAACCTAAGTAAACGATTGAAGTGTTAATATTGAAAAAAATAATTGTTGGGAGCAAAAAAAAAAAAAAAATGTATTTCTTCATTTTTAAAATGTGCGAATAAATCCGTTGTGAATTCGGAACTAGAAGTCACTTAAACAAAGCTTCTCATAATAAAACTCGGTAGTATTCTCAAATTGCCTTAAACGACTGATTCAAGACGTTTTTTTCGCCCACCGTTTGCTGGGGGTGTTGGATGAACAAGGATTCCCAATTCTTGGCAGTTGTTGTTATGAGAAACTTGGGTTGGGTTTGGCGGCTCACTTAGAAGTCTTTTTCTTTCTATAGCCTCATCTTCTAGGCCTATTCCCTCATCTGCAGAGTTAGACGTATAACCGGCAACCCAAGCGGCGGCTGCCCTCATTTTCTTTTCCTCTTCAACTATTGACTGTGCTACATTTTCCAAGGCGTCAGTGCTGCGCCGCAATGCCTCGTCGTACGATGGAGGGGGATCTGGTCCCAAGTGAGCAGTAGTCACACTAATTGTATCCATTGCTTCAGATCCGGGATAGTTAGAAGTTACCACTGAGCAGTCGGAAAAGTATCTAAAATATAATCACTGAATTAGTTGTAACTCCGAAATCCGTTACCACATAATTAATGTTTAACGAATTCACAAGTTTGGCAAATGTATTATGAGTGAGAAAAGACTTGGCATATAACTTTTAACGCTAAAATATTATAAAACATAGTTGGAATCCATAAGAACTACAAATTTAAAGTTTATAATTTAAAAATTAAAAAATAATGCTAAAAGAAACAATGGGTGTTAAACACAAGAGTGCGAGACCCAACGGTATAAACTTTTATACCAAAACCTTAGCCTTAATTGAGTTATCCTGTGTGTTCAGATCAGGCTTTATTATGTCTCTTCATCTCATATATCAAGAAGTTACATTTATTATATATATAGATGGTCAAATTGAGGCCATATTAAAAGTGCTAAAAAAATGTAACAAAAATATGTGACTTTTTATAAGAAACCTAAACATAAATTTTTAATCTAAACACACAAATGGACTCAATTATAATTAAGGCCATTAGCTAAGGTTTTTGTAAAACTTTTATGTCCTTGGGTCCACACCCTTTGGTTTATTACCCATAGTTTGTTTTAGTATTGTTTATCATTTAATAGTGTATTCCACTAGTTTTTTTTTACTTGACTTCATAATGATGCGAGTAAACTTAGAAACGTCACCATTTTTTTAAATTTTTAAATTTTTTTAAGTTTGTAGCTTTTATGGAATTCTATGGTTTTATAATATTTTAGCGTTTAGCTTCTGTATGAAGTTAAAATATATTATAATTAAGCGAAACAGAGATTTTTAAGCCAGAGAGGTGGACGATTATCAATCGTTTAAATAATTTATTTTGTGATCTAAACTGAATAAAATATCAAGACTTACATACCTATACGAGATTTGGTTATGTGCTCGATAAATCTCAACAAACCCAAGTTGCATTGTACCAATTGTCATAAAAAATCAAAACTTATTGGTTTTTGTGAAAGGTGAAGCGTTCTTAACGTCAGGTCTTTGACAATCATCGACAAATTAAGCTATATTGTACATGCAGCATGCAGCTGGCTTTACAAAGAAGTCACCTCTTTTAAATTTCAATTTTCCAGTTTACCCTAGGATGATTAAGATATCAATTCAGAGCAGAACCGGCCACGAACTGGCATATGTGATATTACTTCACTTACTTTTCTTTCTTTTCTGTGTTAGTTGAATTACAACCAGATGGTCCAGCTATGTCCAGTGCCAATGGCTGCGATGGACGCCTTGCAGGATTGCCACCTTCTTTGGGACACAAGTAATAGTGGTTACCAGTTGCTGTCTCCTCCAGAGCTAGACTGATATATGGATTGTCCTGGTAACAATAGTAAACATTGATAAGATTGATTATTGATAAGATCCAATAAGACGCTTATGGCTACTGCAAGTAGACTTGGAATGCGAAGAAATTCATAGTACATAGATAGTTTTAAGAAAACCGTTTGAATCTAGTTTAAAATGTTGGGAAGTTTATTACCTGACTGTTGATTAATTCCGAACAATGTATCGAAGTTTTGTAAGCTTCCTGTGGTATTTGGTGACTTACCTAGGCTTCCTGTTGTGGGGTAACATACTCACTTACCCAAACGATAACAAAGTGGCTACCGTCTATTGACGCTGTAGCCACAAAAATCATTGATTCTTGTTGCTGACGTAACGTGACCGTATTTAGCGACAGACTAAAAGGCATATACTTAATGCCACTATACCATGTAGTCGCACTTCACGTCGTCTCCCTAACAAGTAAGTAAATACAACCTTCTTATAGGGAGACTCTAACCCTAACCCTAACCCTAACTGGCATACTGGCATGAAATTATATACCGACAACAAAGAATTAAGAAAATAGGCGCTCTGGAACCCTGTGTAGACTCTCTTAAGTGTGACCAGGATCCTTTGCGCACTACGTCACTGACGTCATCCAATTTGACTGCAAGGGTGATGTTCTGCCCAAGAAGTGAATATTTGGTGTTAACGTTCTACGGCTTACTTTCGTTATTATGGCCAATAAATGACCAGGAAATGAATTAAATGAACCGTGTAAAATAATTCAAGAATTTTAAAAAATAACCAAGTCGTTAGTTATAGCAATCATACCTTACCGGTAGGCTAGTGACTTTAATATTTTAAAATTGAATCCAGCTAACACATGTTATGTCATATATATTTATCAGATAAAACTTTACCTTCAGAGTTTAAAAAAATGTTATGTAGTTGTGTTTAGTAAAGATGCTAGGAAAGATTTTGAAACTAACAATTTGGAATACAATGATCTGACTTAAAATGAATTCATAAATTTAACCTTTCTGACGTTTTTCTCCAAAAATTTTCCGAGTTGTTCAGCAAGTAGTGCAAACGTTGGTCTACATTCTGGCTGCATAATCCAACAATCTCTCATTATGTTGTAGACTTTTGGAGGACAATCATGTGGCTGAGCCATGCGCTTGTTTTCACTCAAGAAGTCTAGCAAGTGTTCTGTTGGTAATCCGGGATACGGGGTTCCTCCAAGGGTGAAGATCTCCCACAACACAATACCAAACGACCAACTGAAAGATAACGATACAGATATTTTCATTTGTTTTATTAATTTATTAATTCATACTTGTATCAATACAGAAAAAGATACAGAAAGACTAAAATCTTTGTCTTCAGTTTCTTATCTTAAAATACTATAATGAATTTGTTTCTTGATAGTTTCTAGGATAAAACAACTCATTAAACGGACAGTTATCACGAAACGTTTCAGCTTTAGCTGAGTTGTTTATATTTCTCAAAAAGTTCAAACAAATCTCTTCAAAGCAATATTTAGATTTTCTGCTTTTCTGCTGTTTATCTTTCATTGTTTTTTCTTTGAATCAAAAAATTATACTTAGATTTTCTAAAAGCAAAATTATATGGCTTAAAAAAAATGAGAAAGCTTGATAGCCATTGCACTTTGCTTTCCTAAAATAATCTTTAATTTCTACACTTCTCATAATTATTATATTGTGCTATAGCTACACGTTTAACACTCACACGTCGCTTTTCTCCGTGTAAACTCTGTCAAATAACGACTCCAATGCCATCCATTTTACCGGTAATAAACCAGTTGTTTGTTTCACGTATTCATCATTCTTGTAGACATCTCGTGCTAGACCAAAGTCCGCAATCTTCATTACGTATCCCTCACCAATCAACACGTTGCGAGCTGCCAAGTCACGATGAATGCACTGGGGTGAAAAATCAAAATAAAAAAGTTAGTCAATCCATTTTCAAAATTCATTTACTTTGACATAAAATTATTTATAATCTGTTTATCAAGCTCTCCACTTATGGCTTCTCGTTTTGCGCTAAGTTTTCTGGGTTTCGGATTTCTAGACCAGGATTCCAGATTCCAAAGAGAAGGGTTCCAGATTTCACAAGTAAAGAATTCCTGGATTTCAGAACCCGGATTACCTAATATGGATAATAAACAGCTTACAAAATCTCCAATTTAGAAAAAACATACAAGTTCTTGCCTATTACTGTATTCTCTTTAAGTTGTAAAAAATGAGTTAGAGAAGAGTATTTTTTCCACGCAGTGGAAATGATTGCTTGCTTGTATAGTAAGTTTGACGTAGCCATGTAAAGCCGCTTTAACCTATGGCTAGCTATTAGCATTATCATCCTTACCTCGTCATCATCGTCATGATTATTATCACCATGCGTCGTCCTCAATGATCTTCATAATCATTATCTCCACTGAACATAATTATATTAATAATGATTTAAGATTACAACCACTTAAGAATATCTCTGTTTTGTAGCTAATACTAACCTTTTTAGAAGCGAGGAACTCCATGCCTCTTGCAATCTGATATGCTGTCATTAACAGGTCAACTAGTGTAAATTCTTCATTTGGGTTATTAACAGTTTTTTGCCAATTTGGTTGGTAAATTGGTCGTCTTTCACGAAGAAACTTCAACAGGCTTCCATGAGGAGCGTACTCCATTATCAACATCAACCGCTTGCTCCTTGTGCAAGCACCGAGAATATTGATAATGTTCGGATGCTCACCAATATGGATCATGATCTTTATTTCTGATGCTAAGTCTCTGTACTCATTCTCACCAGCATTCTCTGCAAGAAAAATCAAAATTCAATTGTGCGGCACGACGAGGGCGAGTTTTGATAACATTTTATTTATCAATGATTTGTTTCTATATTAAAAGAGTGGTAAAATCTATGAGTTTGAATTAATGTTACCATGAAAGTTGATAGCTTGTAATTTGCTCCAATAACCAGGTATAAAAACACTTCAATTTACATTTAAAGCTAAACGTATATTAAAAACAAATTGCACGCGGGTTTCTTAAAATTCAATAGCATAATCTTTCAGTTTATCTCTGGCCAAAGGTGCAGTAATAATTCTTTCAAATTCTATTTTGCAAAACATTCCCGAACATTTCCAAAAATTTTGAGTGACGTTACACTAAAAAGTGACAAGAATAATTTACCTTTTAACATTTTTACTGCTACAGTAGTTTTAGCAAACTTCCAGCTGTCAGATCTCTGTTGTAACTGTTTTGTTTTTACCGAACGGCGTAGCTTTGTTCGTCTCTTGAACGCTAGATCGGTTTTGTCTCGGGCACTAAAGGACAATATTCCCATCGCTTCAGCCTTCACAACCTGTCCAAAGGCACCAGACCCCAGAACATCACCGAGAAGCAGCCGGTCTTCTCTGAACTCCCAGTCAGGATCATAAGGCATGTCGTTCACTTGTTCCAATATTGTACGGTCAGGATCAATCTGTAGAGTTTCATTAAAATAGTTAAATAAATATCGGCGCTAATCTGCAGTTTAAGTATAATATTGATACAAAAAACTATGATAGGTGAGAATGATGTTAAATATCATAAAAATTATTCAAAAAATGAATTTGCTCAAGTCGGACTTAAAGAGATTCCTTTACGTGTACTCCTTCTCGTTTGCAGATTGAAAGGCAAATTAATTGCAGCGTTCGTTTTTCGAGTACTCACATCATAATGCCTGTGTGCCCCTATGTTGTACTTGTTCACCTTCTGTCTTCTCCTTTGCAACAAACAATAGACAGCAAGGACAATGGCTATTGCGGGAAAGATTGCTCCTAAAAGTGGACCAATAAGCGAAGTAGGATTTTCAGGTTTGGTGGTTGCAGAGGCAACTGGATCTGTTGAGAAACAAGGGTTTTTCAGATGGATATCACTAATCAGGGTAGTTTGATACTGGAGCATGGTACATTCAGATCTATATTGGATTTCGATCAGAGCTGTTGGCGGTTGCTATTCAAGTTTTTACTCTCTTAACTTAAATGTATCTAAAATCAATAAATATATCAAGTTTAGGGAACAAAACAATATCATAACAAAAGATTAGATAAACAATATCTTTCGAGGTTAGACTATTTTAGGTAAGCTTCGAAAAATGCCCTTGCAACTGTTCTTTTGAAAAGTCATTTTTTCAATCTTAATAGATTGTTCCTAAAAACCTGTGTTTGTTACTCCTTTTACCAAAATTAGTTTTTATTTTGTGCTTCGTTGGAAAAGTAACCATGAGCTATATCAATTGTTAAGTCATTGACCTACCTAATTTAAGCTGTAGAGAACTCTGTTGAACACTGTGCGAATTACGCGCCACACAGGAATAATTACCCAGATCTTCCTCTGTAAAAGACTCGATAAATAATGTAGCAATGCCATTTTTTGATTTGCTATTCAGCAGTACAGATTTGGTTCCCACCACCTTTTTCCACTCCACAACCGGAGACGGGTTTCCTCTCGCTCGACAGACGCGTTCTACAGTATCTCCCAAAGAAACAAACATTTGAGAATTCTTCTCCTTTGGTTCTTTTATCTCAGCAGCAGCTTTAATAAATGAACATAAATCATCAAGAGAAAATACTAAAAAAGTTGGGAAAAGTTTTTAAACGTTTGTATAAAGCAATTACATTTTTATATGGTTACAAATGTACGTTTTTGTACAATTGGTAATCCTTAGTTCCTTTTTTGGTAAGAATGTCAAATCCATCCTCGCAAAAAATATCTTATTATGGGTTTTACTTAAAGTGGCAATATTCCTAAGGTAATTAGTAGTTTTGATTTTACAGATTGCAGTCTGCGTTATGATTTTGTATTGTTAACAATGTCAATAGCAAGGACAATGACAATGACAGTTAGAAGTACGATAAAGATGACGACGAAGATGACGATGGCAATGACAATGACAATGGCAATGGCAATGGCAATGGCAATGGCAATGGCAATGGCAATGACAATGACAAAAACGATGAAGATGACAATGAAGATGACGATGGCAATGACAATGACCATGATCATGACCATGACAATGGTAATGACAATGACTATGACGATAATGACAATGAGTATTTGTAACTTAATATTCAAACTTACCTAAGATTTTAACGTCCGTATGTATTTCGTCATCTCCCAATTTGTTTTTAGCACGACATGTATAACGGCCGGAGAACACCTCAAATTTTAAAGGATCGCCACAAAGAATTACATCTTGTTTGCTCTCTGGTGTAAAATAGTAGAATCCATCCTTTGCATGTTGGCAACTTGGTTTCCTCAGCTGGTTTTCGTTGGGATATAGCGGCCTTTTATCTTTGAACCACAAAAAATCTGGTTTGGGGTTTCCAGTTTTTAGTTGGCACTGCATTATAAGTGATTTTGTTTTGTTTTCATATATGGTAATGCCTTTAGCAACTTCTCCTCGCCAGAACAACTTGGGAGGATTTATGCCTGTTAATAGAAGAGTTATAATTCTTACATGCTGGTAAGCATTGTGTAAAGTCAAAATTTCCTCAAATGATCTCAAAT
Organism: Zoanthus solanderi; assembly: GCA_024336925.2. Taxonomy (NCBI): domain Eukaryota; kingdom Metazoa; phylum Cnidaria; class Anthozoa; order Zoantharia; family Zoanthidae; genus Zoanthus; species Zoanthus solanderi. The sequence continues at coordinate 13,618 of JANCMA020043062.1, forward strand.
TCTAAACCGAAAAAACGGTTTTGTAGAACTATAGGCAACTTTATTTTTAAGTTTTCAAGCTAACTAAAACCTTTATAACTATTTGTTGCAAAGTTTGGTTCTGTGAACCAGCATTGTGATAACCAGGGCTTGCAAATATTTGAAATGTATCTAGTAATACATTCAAAAAACCATTCATTTGGTTACTATGATTTCACCAATATTTTTAGCTCATATATACTTCTTTGCTCTTTACGTTTACAAAACATTTCCGTTGTATTAAACATTTTCCACCTTTACTTTAAAGGCAACCTTAAAATGTTTAAAATACCTTTTCTGCACTGGTTTGGTGACTGTGAAAGCAGATTAACTATAACAAACAACTAGTAAGGAACCGTATTTGCAAACACTAATTCAAACTGCAAAGAAATAAAGTTAAGTAAATCTCTGTCAGTTGCATTAAAACACATTTATGCATACAAATCACTATTATAGTCATGTATATATTTTCACTTTGACCAGATATACCATAATGCACAAGTGATACTTCAGATTGGAGCATGTTAAAAATACTCTACCTTTAACAGTCACTTTTACAGTTTTGTTCACGTCGTTCGATGCTCTACAAGCGTATGATCCCGAATCTGTTGTAGTAGCGTTTTTTATCTTCAAGATTATTTCTCTTTGATCAACATCTCCAAGAAGTTTTGAAGTATTTAAGTCTTCCCGAAGGATACTCATTGTGGTGGAATTTGACACATCTAACTTCCTTCCATCTTTGTACCAAGCTAGGTTACGATGATTCAGAATTCCTTTTCTTAGAAAACATTGAAGCATCAAAGAATCATCGGCATTAATCACAACAGTTTTCTCTTGCAAGACTTCTAGAATCTTCAGTTTGCTGTTCTCTGTGTAAACCGCATAAAATACAAAATTTATTGAGTTAAGTGATATCTGAATAGACATAACTAGAATGCTGCTGAAAATAAATAGCATTACAGTTATTACTGTTATTGCCATTTCAATATTGTTTACTACTTGTAAAGATTTATTCACCTTGAACCAAAAAATAGATGTTTTAATTTGTTCTTATGTTTGGCCTTTTGATGTCATGTCCAGGCATGTGTTCTGCAATATCATATTTACTGATCACATCGACATGAATACTTCTATTTCTCAATCCTGCCTTCATAATAAATTGAGTAACCAGTGATTTTGACTTTATAGGAAATGCTTTTTTGCATGACGTGCAAACCAGTTTTAGTAATTATATAAATCTTCATTTGATTTGGTCCTTTGGGCTACCGCACCATTGAAGTGGGCATGCACAGTAAAGATCCTTGATCAATCTCCTCTGCAAGTGAGTGTTTTGTTTTTTTACATTCTTCCAAACTTACTTTATTAACATTTTTTTACAAAAAATCTAGTTTCAAAATTTGATAAAAATTACGTCTCTTATTGTTGCAAACATGTTTGGCCAGTACTCATTTTTAGCTTCTATTTAAAGATTCCTACACTTACCAACTTTAGATTTAAATTATTTATGTTCATTCTTATATTTATTTGCCAACCTTTACTAATCCATAATGTGGTTATCTAACAAACTTAACTAAAATATTAACTCATCTGCTTATCTGCTTGTCTTTAAAAGTGAAACCCAATATTTTATTATATTATTGAAATGGTTTTAGCTTAAATTTTTCCTCGGGACAACTCTTTCGTTTTGAATAAAATCAATTATATTTAAATCTGTGCCAAAATCTTTTTTACTTTTTTTGCTAACCTCAAAATAATCTCTCACACTTACGTCTATATCGAAGAACCTCGTAGATAAATGAATCACTTCCGCGCGAGTTTCTTGCCAGACACTTGTAGAATGTCGGCTCCCTTGGTGTGTTCTTTGGTAATATTATCCTGCTTATCCTACCAGGTTGATTTTTTGGGGGATCAACAATAATTCTTTCTGGAAGGGGCTTCCAGCTGTCACCTGGTGGATCACAATAGCTATCATCTTCACAACTCGACACCTGATAGAACCATTCGAATACAGGATTCGGATAGGATTTTTTAACTTCGCATTCTACTCTTGCCATTTTTCCAAATCTGTAGTTTCTAATGTTGTTCCCTTTTCTTATCACAGGTTTTGCTGAAATAAAAATAAAACTTTCTTTCGATCTCTTTCTATGTATTCAATTGCCCGATGGTCTAATGAATTGATAAATTGTACATCATAGTGAAAAGAATTTTATAATACAACACAACACAACACAACACAACACAACACAACAAACACAACACAATACAATACAATACAATACAATACAATACAATACAAAACAATACAATACAAAACTATACAGTATAATACAATACAATACTTTATTTTCATATCGCATTTTTACATAAAGTTTCTAATTTTATCTACATTTTGTTAATTTTTGCTGTTTTTATAATTTTGTTTATGTTTACAAATTACCGATTTATGCAAGGAAATGTCTAGGGCCAAAATAAACCCTAAAGTTTTCGAGTTTAGCTCTAGACTGGTTAGTTTTTAACCTGTATCACTCCTTAATAGTATTTTAAAAAACAAATAGAGAAAGGCTAAAGAATATTGATTATTGTTAAAGAGCACCGTTTTGTTTAAGAAGTAAATATATATTCTTGCTTAATATTGACATACTTTTTCCTTGGACTAATAATAAGAGATTATTAACCGAGCGCGAGGTCTGTATGGAAAAATATAAGACCGAGGTCTTGACAATACTGACCGAGCGCAGCAAGGTTCGTGGAAAAAAGACCGAGGTCTGATATTTTTACATACAGACTGAGCAAGCGAGATTAATAAATCGTTTATTATATGACATTTTTTACTTCCGGTAATTTATCCCATGCCTACGTCTATGGAACTTATCGGAAATCTCAAACAGTTTTCGGAAAGCTTCGGAAACGTTTCTTATGCTTTTGTGGATTTTTGAAAATTTTCTAAAAATCTTTGAAAATTTTTGGAAAATTTTGAAAGTTCCGTAAATTTGTTTTAAGTAATTTTACGAGTTTTGAAAATTTTCTAAAAATCAACATTCGGGGAACCGGTCCGAATAAGCGCCAAAACGGCCCGTGCCAATACGCATTTTGACTGAACTGTCATATAACAATGATTGATATGTATCTAAAAGTGTTAGATCGATCCGAAATATGTTCGGTAATAATGTATTTATTTGTTTGGTAATAATACTTACTGCGCACATGAACTTTAGTGTGTAAATATGCTATCCCTTCAGAGTTATTTGCTCTACAGAGGTATGCTCCGCTATCTTCATAGGTAACCTTTGCAATAGTTAGGTAAGCTACAGTCCAGTTTGACTTGCTAAAAACTGTGTACAGATAGGGAGCTCTTTTACTACATCGATGACGACATACAGGAACTGGTTTGCCATCCTTGTACCAGGTGATGTCTGCCGGAGGGTAAGCAGACACATTACAACTAAGCATCTTTTTACTTAGTTCATCAATTGTATCATTCGGGCTTATGTCATAAATTCTTGGTTTACTCGGTCCTGTAAAAGTTGAAAACATGAGACGTTTAGAGGCAAGTCACCTAGAATCTAATTGTGTTTTATTATCTAAAAATCCCAGTCATAATTTCATATTAAAAAGAAGATTATGAATTAATGTTCTCACGGCAAGGACATTATAATACTACATAGTATAAAATAAACAGTTTTTTTTAAACCATTTGAAATTCTCGTCGGTCAGGTAAGGTAAGAAATGTATTTTAAACAACTCAAGGTTTAATATTTTCTTCGTCGCTTTACTGTTAGGCACCTAATAAACGGCAAGGACGCTTATTAAGTTTTCGTTTTTTTGTTTTTTCGTTTTTTGACCCCCCGGACCTTATTAGGACCCCCCGTTTATTATTTCTGAGTAACCATCAAAGCACTTTGCCACAAAATGTGTAAACACAACAGAAATCTGCCGAATGTCCTCGAAACTTTCATTGGAAACAGAAATTACGTTCTTTATTTATTGACGAATTCAATGCAATTCTGGCTATTCCCAGTTTGGGCGATCCTTTGTGCTCAACATTGATACGTTTACCCCTTCTTCATCCTAGATATTCCGACCCTCTCCATCCCTTTATTTTGACCCCCTCCCCCGTCTCTCTAGAACTTCTAATTCCCCCGTATATTCCGACTCCTTCGCCCCATACCCCCGTTTGTTAGGCACCTAAGAGTAAGCAGTCTGGTAAAGAGCTGATCGACCTGGCCTTCATCAGAAGAACTGGATCCTAACCACAACCTTGAACATACTTAAGAAACGTACATTTGCATTTGTTGGGTAAAGCAATTTCAAATTCTAACTCATTTGTTGTTACGTTGTTCAAAATTTATACTCAAATAAAACATGTGTCTTTTTTTCATAAAAAAGAAGAATCTGAAATCTAAAATTTATACGTAGCCCTTTTCTTGATAACAATTATTTATTTCCGAAAAGTTACAAAAGATTTAGCATGTAACATAAATCATTTTAGTTTCATTACTATAGTGAGCTTTACTCACCAAATACTAGTAGAGTGTAACTCTCAGATTTTACGCCTCCTCGATACTTAGCAACGGCAAAGTAAGACCCAGTGTCGTTAATCTTCAAGTTGTTCAAAGTCAGTTTTGAAGAAATGCCTGTGCCTCCATTGATCGGTATCTCTGTAACATGCATTGCACTAATAGGCAAATAGGAACTGTTCTTGCCAAGGAGGTACCATTTTATGTTTACCTTTTTTGTAGCGTTTAGTTGGAACACTGCCTTATGCCCTATGTGTCGGAATTGAGCTTGATGTGGCCAGTAAGTGTATCGAGGAACGTCTTGAAAATTTTTCAAAGAACCAGGATATTAGTTTGGTTAAGATGACGATTTATTTACATATTATTTCAAACAGTCGTCATTCATTCATCCATTTATTTATCCATCCATCCATCCATCCATCCATCCACCCACCCATGTATCCATCCATCCATGCACCCATGCATCCATCCATGCATCCATGCATTCATACATCCATCCATCCATCCATCCATCTACCCATACATCCATCTATCCATCCATCCATCCACCCATCCATCCATCCACCCATCCATCCATGCATCCATGCATCCATGCATTCATGCATTCATGCATCCATGCATCCATCCATCCATCCATCCATCTATCCATCCATCCATCCACCCATCCATCCATGCATCTATGCATCCATCCATCCATCCACCCATCCATCCATCCATCCATCCATCCATCCATCCACCCACCCATCCATCCATCCATCCATCCACCAATCCACCCATCCATCCATCCATCCATCCATCCATCCACCCATCCATCCATCCATCCATCCATCCATCCATCCACCCACCCATCTATCCATCCATCCATCCATCCATCCATCCATCCATCCATCAGCATAATTTTAAAGGTGAGTCGCAACATTTGCATTCTTCGAACAGTTTGCTGCTCATTATCTGTAGACAATCGAATCACTGTCTACAGATCAATTATAGAACCTTATTTTAACTACTGCTCTATTGTATGGGACAGTTTGGCGGACACATTGTCTGGAAAGCTGCAACGACTTCAAAATAGAGCTGCTCGTATTATCTCGGGTTTACCATATTCAGTTCGATCCAATGAAATACGTACACGATTAGGATGGTCGTCATTAGATGAAATACGTATACAACAAAAAGCAATTATGATGTATAAAATTGTTCACGGGCACGCCCCCAGGTATTTACAAGAAATGTTCACTCGACAACTAGGTTCAAGAGTTTATGGGCTTCGGAACTCATATCTTAATCTGGAGATTCCACAAACCCGAACTTCACATTTAAGAAACAGCTTTTTATTTACTGGGGCCCAGATTTGGAACTCACTCCCAGAAAGTCTAAAAATTCAAAAAAACAATTAATTCATTTAAAAAACATATCAAAAATACAAATTTGCATCAACAAATTAAAGCTAGTTAAAGAATACATCAAACCATTGTAAGTAACTTTATGTATATATTTATATTTTAAATATCACGTCTCATTTATTTGTAATATATTGACTTATTATTTTAAAATATTTTTCACAGCTTTTTGGTAGACCAGATTTTTATATGTAAATATTATATATCTAAATTTGAAAAAATTACCGTGTTTTAATAAAGAAGTTGAATTTGAATCTATCAGTGCACCCACCCATCCATTGATCCATCCATCCATCCGCCAATTCACTTGTCCACCCACACATCCATCTCTATCTGCCAATCTATCAAGCAACCTACCTATTCATCTATCCGCCCATCCATCTATCAACCTACTCACCCATCCATTGATCCACCCATCCATTGATCCACCCATCCATTGATCCACCCATCCATCCACCAAACCACTTGTGTACCCACACATCCATCTCTATCCGCCCATCCTTCTGTCAACCCTCCCACCCATCATCTAACAAAACACACACCTTAAACGATACTTACAAGTGAGGAAAACATAGTTAGGAATGTACCTCAAAGAATTTCTTGGCTATGTCAGTTTGGACTTTATCGTATATTTCCATATCTTTTGTCTCTACCAATTTATCTCTGTACACACGGTCACACTCGTGCATCCACAGGCGGACCATGTCGAGAGGAGTCTTCATACTTTCCGGAGTGGAAAACAGCATACCCTTTTGAAGATAATCAGTGAATAAAATTAAACGCACTTAAAGTATTTTTGTTCTTGATGTACAACTTCACAAGAGCACCAACCAACAACAGAAACTCGCTGTTTCATAAAAACTCCATCTTTGCTCCCCGACACTAAATATTTCGATAGCGTCAATTAAAACTATTAATTCATTTATTATGCAAAAAGTATCAATGAAAGAATAAGTAATTATTTTTTTAGATCCAAAGTAATTTTTTTTTTATGGGTAAATTTGCATAGCTGAGTATTTCGTACCTGGAATATGTTTGACATATCACGAAGGTTGAAGATGTAGTGGAACTTAACAGCGGTTGGCAGGAAAGTACTTGTTATCTGCAGAGAAAAAATCTAAATATTTTAACAACCTGGACTAAATCTTACACAACTATTCTAAAATTGCTGTAAAGGGAAAATGCTGTTCTTCAACAGTCCTCTTTCAATTCACCAAAATTTTGCCAATTTAGAGCGTCAGTTTGTTGTTTTGAGTGCAGCAAACCCGTAACATAACAATAACAACTATTTATTTAAAACAACAGTTTTAAATAGAAAAGTTGGAAGACTAACGGTTTGTTTATATGAAGGCAGGCCATGCCGGTAATCAGCTGTCGGGATCTTGGCAAGCGGGCTAGAGAGAATGGCGCCGCACTAGCCCGCTTTCCCAAATAAACAGTTCGTCCCGGCTGCCGGGATGAAAAGTTTTCAACTGCGCATGCAAAAAATAATTTTTGACCAAAATATTTCAAATGATTGAATGTGACCGTGATGGCCAAATTGGCTGATTCCGGTTCAAATGACAACACTATTTGCTAGTCGAAAGATAAGCACTCAAAAAGAAATTATTTACGATAAAAAAAAAGATATGTAGGGGATTTGATCAAGTGTTTGCTGGAATATAAAACCGTTATGGCTTACAGTAGCCTGTAATTGCGTGCCACTTCATTAATTTTCCATAACAAAATTATTCCTTAAACTGGAGAAGTTGTGGCAGAAGAGTTAGTAGTCTTGTTACATCGATAAGCAAGATTATTGATTAATAGCTTCTGACGCGCCATTTTTACACTGTGCTAAAACTCAAATGGCGTCTGGGTTGCCCCTTACAGAGCTTTCCATGTAAACAATTGAACAAATTCATACTGATTACTGGGCTGGCCGGTCTCCATATAAACAGGCCCTAAAATATACAACACAGTACTTTGTATTACTGTATGTCTAAAGCTTCCCGTTATTTTAGTGTGACTTACGTTAATATCAAAACTGCCATTTCAACTAACGTATTTACCAACCCGCCAACGGACTTTAATATGCTTTTCAAAACTATTCTATGAAATTAAGATTGATGTCTTTTACATAAGATTTAAGTAGCGCCGTTGATCTTTAGAGTAAAATCTTTGCTGTAAAATCTAAAACATGAAAGCATTGTGCCGAAAAGACATTAGAGCGTTAAGGCTCTCCAAATGCTTACACATATGTGAGTCATTATCCGATATGTCGGTGAAACTGTCCGAGCCTTGTAACGGGCGTGAATGAGCAGTTCAAAACAGAAATCTTAGAGCGCTGTATATTACAGAGATTCAGCTTCTAGAGCATTTAAAATAATCCAATAACAGTGACTGAAATTATCAAGTGTAGAGGGCACATGCGTGCTAGTACCTAACTTGAAACAACTAAAATAGACACTTAAACCACGTTGGCAGGCATTATCCCTTAAATCTACCATAATTTCAAAAAGGCTGAAACAAATACCCATGGCTGCTAACATTCACAATAATTATAATTCTTTATTGTAGATTTAAGGAGTTATGCCAAAGCCTCTACCAATCTGGCCATAGTGCCCTTTTTGGTGGCTTCAATCAAGTTGGCTACTAGGACGCATGTGCTATCTATACTTGATGTTTATCATTTAAGCCACATCCCACAAACTTACTTTACTGAATCGTTTGAAGTCAAGATTGATGAGAAAATGAACCTACCTTCTGGTTCATAGCCAGCGCAGCATCAACAAGTTTTTCAGCATTCTTGAGCAAAGCCTGATTGAAATTACTGAGGCCAAGGTGACCAGAAAATATGCTTAGATAAATGGTTTTCAACGCATCTAATCCAGCAAAACTAATGGCAAATACAGCAAAGTGTCTTTGTAGGCGAGGATTAATAGTAAAGCTACCAGCGGTTGGGTTCATACAGGCCACATACTGACAGTTATGAACATCCTTCAGGGTAAGCTTGGCTCGGTCGTACCAGTGTTGATAATCCAGATGTTGTCTGATAAGAGTGTGAGGGGACACTGTGCCATATGTGTCTACCTAAAACACGGGAGAGAATATGGACTAGTGAGCCACTGTGGACTAACGACACCAATTCATGTTCCCCTCCCCCTTCCCATGACGATACTTTAAGGTTTTCATTGACAGTTTCAAATTCGTAAAAATGACGTTTATTATCCACAATACATCTCTACTTTCGTGATGCATAAAACCTCTGAAATTGAAAGTTTTAGTTGCCTGACAACAATAACGTGGTTGGAGCAGTTTGTAAGACTTAGGCTTTTAACCACAAGGGTCACGAGTTCGATCCCCGGCTCTGCCAAAATTCAAATGTTGGTGTGACCTTCTTTTTTGACTCCGCTTTCTTTCCTTACAAGGTCAGCAAAAAGAGTACCAAAGTCTTCTGGAAGCTAGCCTGCGATGGATTAGTAGGGACCTTAAGCAACGAGGACGGGAAGGTGAACAACGACGGCTCCGAAAAATCACTTTTCTGGTTCGCTCTTTACTTCTTTCTATGGGTCATTAGGAATTTATTTCTTTACTTTAAACTTTGTGAATAGATAAACGGTTGAATGTTTCTCCATGAAGCTAAACAAATACTGAGAGTTTTTTTTTATTACGTCCTCGTAGTCTCGACAACTCTAAAAAAGGACTTTTCAAGTTGTAATTTTAGCGACAACTACGTGTAGGTGCTCAGCTCGATGTATTCCAATGTGCAGTTGTTGTATTTAGTATTTTTCTCTGTCGTTGTCGTCGGCGTCACCGTTCTCATTGCTTAAGGTCCCTAGTGCCCCGTCCAGAGGAAACCAAAAACTTTCATTTGCTTAACACTACAGAAACCGGATAAGTGTCGGCTCCAATGGCCAATTGCCTTGTTTAAGATTAATTTAGCTAGCTAGTTGCCTTGCAAAATACCCTATGCTTTGCTGCTGTTTTGTGAACAGAGAAATTCCAAGTTTTATCCATGGATCAAAAGTACGGTAGAATAGACAAAACCCGATCTCACAATATTGAGACTTGATAACTAATGTAATCACCTATACCCTTCTAGTTATTATTTAAAGCTTAGTCACTGATGTGATTGGTTTGTTTACAAATATACAGCACGTGCTTCGCATCCTTCAATATTCAAATATCTCATTCATTGTGTCGCCAGCTCGTGCGTCCGGTATATTTGTAAACAAACCACGAACTGAAAGTCACTAATCCTTTTAATATGCAATCTGACTTCACTGTATTGCAAGGCGTCATACATGACTTAACGAACTTGAAGTTTTTTTTTTTAACGAACAAGAATCTTTCAATTAAATAAGTAATTGAAGTATTTGAAGTGTTTTCACTTCGGCGAAACAGAATCTTCGTTTAGGTAAACATCGTCATCTTGTCAGTAAAAGTCAGAAATTTGCATAATTTCCCTTCCTGTGTTCTCCAACACAAAACTGACCAATTTCAATGATTGTAAATCCGGTATTCAATAAGTATGGCAAAAGGTTGAATTCAATTTTAAAAAGTGAAACAGAAAAACCGAACACAAACATTGCAAGGTGCTGCACAAGAAACTCAAACTTCAAGCATGTTTGAAAGGCGGGAAAATTTCCGGACGCGTTTCAAAAAGCCCGCCAAATCACTTGAATGTATACTCTGATAAATAACAATTTTCGCTGGAGTAAAAGCTCAAAAAATCATTTTGATTCATACATTCAGTAGTTTGAATTTATTGAAGACTCGGACACTTTCAAGCCTCGGTTTAAGCAAAAAAATTAAGCAAATTAATGCACGGTCGTGACAGTATCGACAGATACGAGAAAATCACAGGATCGATTTTGACCAATCACGCGCGCGGATTTTTTACAGTGAATAAAGGTTGCATATTAATGTCATTAAAATCAAAATGGAACTCATCATAACCAAAGATTTTAAAAAATGATAGATAACAGACCAAGCTATCGGACAAAGATGAGCTAAATCACTGATATATCTATTTCAAATATAACATCGTGTGTTAATTATGCCTATGTACTGTAGCTACGTTTTCAAATTCAAATCACCTCCGGCATGTTCATGTCATCAATGAAATAGATGAGTTTCTTTGTCCCGGGGGGTCCATAATTACGACCAGCCTTTTTTTCCAAGGGTTTTTCAAGAATGCTTTGAAGCATAGCTGAGGTTGTGTAGTAGTTAAATGGTACGTTAGCTACAATGACTTGGTCAGGGTCCAGGGAATAAAACTTATTTCCAACAAGAACCGTCTTCCCAGTACCAGCACTACCAACAAGCATGATTGGTCGTCGTTTCTCCATCAACAAGTCCATGAAATACCGGACCCTTGTCGTCTCAGCAGTGTGTACTAGAACAGCCTGAAATATCCAACGCAAGACGTTTTGTTCATGCATGCACTAAATACAAAAGCAATTCGCCATGTTCTAAACAAGGAGAGAAATGGGTTCGAGTTGGGACTGCAAAGCATCTATGGATTGATTGGATGGACAGAGGTGCCATATTATCAAAGAAGAAAGTGGATGTTTCATAAACGCGGTATATAATCTTAGAAATATCAGTTGGTAGTTTAGAGAGCCATTAACACAACAGTTGTTCGATGTACTCAAGTATAGATAGCTAGTAGCTAACTTGAAGCCATTATACTGGGCACTATGGCCACGTTGGTGGTGGTCTTTACCCTTTTAAACTACCATAAAAAATAGTGAGCCTTTATGGTAGTTTGAAGGGGTAAAGCCCGCTACCAACGTGGCCATAGTGCCCAATATAGTCGCTTCAAGTTAGCTACTAGCACGTTTGTGCTATCTATACTTGAGTTCATCTTAATAGCCACATCCAAAAAGGAATGCGCTTTTACCATTACTTATGTTTGTTTTGGAAACCTGAGCCTGTTTACTAGCTATGCCATGCTGATGAGGCCTAGAATTCTCAAAACAATTGCTAATAAGATCTAGCGAAGGCAGCTCGTTCAGGGGTAAGCCCTGGCGGTCTACTACACGTAAACAGCTGTCCGTGGCTGCTAGCAATCAGGCTCACAATTTTTTACCGTTGTTCGATGTAGATTACTTGATGCCGTTTTCTTTCCAGAGATTTTTTTTAACATATTACAAACGAGTGTATACGAATTACATAAACAACTGTATCGTAACTGCTTTGTCTTCATTTTATGTTCTCGTTTTCATCTAGGTACTTTGAAACGTTTCTTATATTTTTAGAAAATTAACAAATAAAGAGCTTTTTAAATTGTTTCTTTGAGTACAAAAGACAGTTCAAAACAGCTGATGTTAAATAATAAAAAAAATGTAATTGGTCAAAATTAACAAAGTAAATAACCAGGTATAAGAACAGCTAAATTAAAAATGTAAAGGTCGTTCAGACCCACAGGGTTCCTACAAGTTTTCACGCAAAAATTTCCAAAACGTTCTAAAACCTTTTGTCTTGAATTTCTAAAACAAAGCATTAAATAGCGCTGTGCAATGATACTAAAAATAAAAACTTTTACCCCCACGTGACTCAGACAAGCAGAGGCATGTTTGACAGAAGTAGAAAAAGTACCAATCTTGTAAACACAAGAATTTATTTTCTTGGTAAATTTTAAATACTATGGTTGGTAAAAAACATTGCATTAGTCGCCTCTCGATTTCATGATAACTGGTTTGTTTGTCTCAGTAGTGACATCATTAGTGCAAAGTGCAATTCCAAAACTTTTTACTAAGCCCCTTAGGCCAAAAACAATTTTCCAAAACATTCCGGGTTTCGAAAAAATGGATTATCAATTTCCAATAGAGGCTTTGCATGATCACGTGACTCGGGAACACTTCTTAAAATATATAACTTTTCGACCATACTTCTGCTTTTGACCAGTATATCTTTCAAGATATTGCTACCCTGGCCTGGTTTTAGGCAACTGCATGCTGAAAGTAATGTTTGTTTGGATTTGATGAGATATGCAAAAAACTTAGGATCTCATTTGCATAATTTGGTTTTGCTGTCATAATTTTCTGGGAAACTTAAAAATTGGTGATCTGAATCAAAAAGGTTGCTCAACTTAATGTGCTTTTAGAGAGTTTGTGTTTAAAAGATAAAAAATTTAACAATTTTGCAAGATATTTTAGGATGAAATATGAGGCGGCCATGACAGTGGGCAGAAGGCTGCCTACTGTCATGACCGCCTGTTAAAACAAAATAGATTTTTAGAGTGTGCAAAACCAACAAGTCGTTTTAAGGCTCTTTTTTTGATAAACCTTTTAGTTTTTGACATTTTAGAAAATAAAAATTATGAAATTTGCTATTACTTTACAAATTATG
>JANCMA020043063.1:0-16338 GCA_024336925.2 Zoanthus solanderi
AATTGCTCTTTATAAATCATTCTCTTTTTTCTTTTTGATTTTTCTTCATTTTCTTTTTACTTTTCTATTTTCATTCATTCCAATCAAATATGAAAAATTATACATCTGATGTTTACTGTATTAACTAAACAATAGAGTAGAGGATGCGTGCACTTCGCGAAAAGAAACCATCGTTTTTCAGTGATAAACTATGTCTAGATCAAATTTTAAATGTGAAGTGGTTGAGTAGTAAAGGCAATTCGTGCTCGGCCAGGGGCCTGGGATTGGAATGGCTGCCATGATGGTCGCTGCATGTAACTTCAAATTTGTGCCACTTCGAGGTGTTCAAAAATCAGTTTCTGATTTTGCTGTTATCAAATATTAAAGTAGGAATATTTTTAGATTCCTTCACACATAGCGAAATTACAAAGGCACTTTTAAACCAAATACTGGGACCAGACAAACACGGCACACGTTTGTGATACAAAATATCAGAAGAGAAAATTGTGGTGGACTCAATCGAAGCGGAACAGTGTGTTGGTTTGTGTGAAAAGCTCATAAGCGAAGAGATCGATTTGAGTTTGGAAGAAAATGTCCTTCCCATGTGGTTGAGTGAAAGTTATAAGCTACGTTATGTATTCATCAATAAAATGTTTGAGAGATGTAACTAATTGAAAGGCCCAAATGGAGAAATTGGTGAGATCTGGACTAAATGCCATCTCACCTGATTTTGCCCTTCCTAATCAAAAGAACTTCCAAGGAAACTTAAAAAGGAAAGTTACCAAGTTTATTGCCAGATCTGGCGAGGCTTCAGCTGAAGACAAAATGTGTAGAACCAAATGGAGAGCTTCTGAAATTTGAAAGAAAGATGAAAAAACACATGCAGAGGATTTTGTTGAAGTCACTTCTTTTTATATTATGTGATGCTCAGTATACTAACCAGAGATTCAGGTCCCAAGCTGATTTTGACCAATGCAATTGTTCACGAAATGAATAATGACCGAATCAACAAAAACTTTCAGTTCGTGATTTGTTTACAAATACACGTGCGCACTTGCTGGCGACACAATGAACTCGAAATCGTGTCGTTTATTGTGCGTGCGTTTATTTGTAGACAAACCACCCACATCAGTCTTAAACCCTTAAGTAGTAAATATATACTACCACTTTTTCTTCCAATTTTTCTACAAATTTTAAGATAATCAAGAGCTTCTAACTTGGCCAAATGAAGACCAAAAGAATCGAGGTCTGTTCAAATCAGAAAAGAAAACTGAGATCAATAGGAGTCAAAACTTGCCTGCATGCGTTCCCAACCCTAACGTCTTATAAGGCTTGATTTATTGGTCTACATTAAATCCCAAATAAAACTTTTCTGATACGAATACTAAGCAGCCTACGGAACTGTGTGACGCACCTTCTTTCTTCGCCTTGCCTTCTTTTTCATATTCTTTCGCCAACTGAGGCGAGGACACCAAGCTTCCACCTGAAATAAATAATAAATAATATAATGACAACGCAGCTAAAGGGGTTCTCCCGTGTCATCTTGAAAAAATCCCATCCCCCAGTTAAGAATCCCAACTGGTAGGAGGCAAACCAGTTGGCTATTTACAAAGGGTGGTGAATTTGCCCCTAGGATCACCGAGCACAAATTCATTAAATAGTCCGAGTTGAAGGTTTGACAACTCTGACCACTGAGCCATGTACGCTGCCTCTTATGATACGAAAAAGAAACGATGTTTCTGTAAGGAGAACAACAACACTATCTATAAAAGTGGGAGTCATCCAACAATTTCGATGATGTTACTTTTCGCATGCAGCGTTTGTAATCTTTGGAAATCATTTCAACAAAATCAGATACCTTTAATTTTTATGTCTTCCCGCAAAAGTGGTGGTACAATTTTAGTTTTCATCAGCAATTAAACGTTTATGTTTATGTGGGAATTTTATCCGGTTTATCCTTACCTCGCTGAGATAGATCAGAAGAGAGCACGATGAGCCATCAATGCCAAACTCCTTGTAGCACGGTTTTTTATACCAATTTTGCTTTAACCACTTGAAAAAAAATGAACACCAAATCTGTTTTATATTTTTTTGTTACGCTAAATGTTATTCTTACAACACTTTTACCATATATTACTACTAAACGCAAAAATCATCTCTCTTAGTAATTTTCATTATTAAAAAAGTTTGTTTGGCTGAAGTTTACATTATTTCGAAAAAACTAAGAATCTCACGTTGAACTCGTTCCGGCAGTTTGGGTATCGATCATTGTCCGGAACGATGCAAGTGTCTTCCATGAGTCTCAGGTGTTCAGATTTGGTGACATAATCTGGAAAAATTAAGCGAAGCTTGTAAGTGCCTTGAATGTTTGAAGGCGGTTCAAAAAAAAAATGCTGAGCTGTGTAAAGGCAGATATGAAAATACTGATCGTAACAACAACAACAACAACAACAACAATAATAATAATAATAATAATAATAATAATAAACATAAGGTAGATTACTCTAGCATAGTGAACTGAAATTCACTGAGCTGATCTAGCCCCTGTATCGGCTTAAGGTTTCAGGGTTTGTAGTTTTCCCTAGAAATTCCTAAGTACCCCTTCCCCCGTGTCTATTTTTTTCCAGCGTATAAACGTTTTACTTACTTCTTAACTGCTAATCACTCTGCCTCTGACATGCTTTTAATTCCCATTCAGAAACTCTACTCCGCTCGAGACTCTATTCGCAAAGCTAGAGAAGCTTTCCTTATAACCAAAGCTAACGACCTAACGGCCTTAATAAACGAGACGAAGCTTACTAATCTTTAACTTCGCCTCTACATTATTTTCCCATTATTTCACTATTTTAAAATTTCCGTTTGTTTGTACTTTCCGCGGCTATTTGTTTTTTGAATTTCCGTTCAATATCTTATATAAATGTAACCGATTGTAATTCAGTACCATACCTGATGAAGGCTAGTATGGCTAACCGAAATATTGTGTTATAAAACTTCAAATTCTACGTTGTATTGGCTATTCTTTTTTATTTATATCTCTGAGTAATATACTAAACTTTCTTAAGCAAAGAAGTTCCAAAAATTCAAAATGAACCATTATTGAAGGTATTAAATATTATTTATATGACATGTTGATACATTAAGATAGGAACTTGTAAAGTTTCAACTTTGTTTGGTTTTTCGCAAAATTCTAACAACTTTTTGAGTTTATGATTTTGCTAGCACAATCTATTAAGGCCCTTTGAAACATCAAAACGTTTCCCCAAATTTGCTCATTAAACGTTTATTTTCGAAATTAATTAAACGAATACAAACTGTAAAGCAACGATCGCTTGTTAATTTAATCAAGCTTAACAAAAGTCTTGTCCCGTTAAAGGACGAGTAGGAGAAAGAAGGAAGAGGGGGATAGCACTCTAAATTTGGCTGGGAGAGGTAGTTGACTGTCATGTTTCTGGAGGATGAAGTATGAATGTAAGAGTATTCCTTCTAGGTGTTTTTCAAATAAAATCTGTGCAACAGATTTCAGCTATTGTGGGAAAATTAAAATGATGCTAAAAAATTTGTCAGCCCAAATATCCCGCTATCCTTTTTGTCTCCAGACTTGGTTGTAGTGGAGATCGCTGTTGACAAAACTATACATTTTTTCTTAATAAGTACTTTTTTATATAACAACGACTCAAAACCCTTTATCTTGAATTGTGCATAATGATAATAATACTGTTTTTCAAATTAGTCAGTTCTTCCCTTTCTTCTTTAGCTAAATTAATTTTAGGTTTTTTAATATTATCAGGATCTAAAATATTTTTTCTAAATTTAATTTAGTTACGAAAAGTTTACTTTTAGGGGAGGCCTAAGGTTGTGTATTCTACTTTTCTTAGGCGGTACATTTGAGAAAGCGACTTATCGTTTTGAGACCCTATAAAATTCTTCGTCTCAAATCGTCAGGGACCTCTTTCATGAACTTTAAGCCAGTTTATATCTCTTGAAATACACCATTTTACTAATGCAAATTTTTGTTCTCCCCAGTCCCCTGTGGGTGCAAAAATCTGCAAATCTGGTGAATTAGTAAGACAAAACGTGACCGACTGAACACTATTTTTCCCCCAGAGAGGTCAGAAACTGGCAAAAAACGAATTTGTATTAGTAAAATGGTGTATATAGGGCAGGACCTGCATGAGGGCCCTTTGGTTAACATATTATTTTTGTGCTTTGGTAAGTTCTTGATCGGTCACATTGATGGGGCTGGTGTCACATCAATAACTCTCGCCTTACATCTATTCATATATTTATACACTTGACGCTAATTTCGTATGAACGTTTCAACTCACACCTTCTGAAGTGGCCGTTTAAGCTGAATTACAACAACTGAAAAACATAAGATACTGATAACTAGTTAAAAATGCAAAAAAAAAAAAAAAAGATTAAAGAGTTGATTTTCACTACCAGGGGTTAAAATTTCAAGTTGATCTTTTTTTGCTCATATACATTGCTTTTCCAGTGTCAAGAACACAAAAGAATGAACCTACAAAGCAAATCTCAAAAAACTACCTCTATATAGTCGAGAAAGCTGGCAAACTCTCAAAAGACTAATTAAAACTGAAGAAATCACTCCTGTATGTAGATGAAAATGAGGACACCAAGCTAGATATCGAGAATACTCTTTCATCCCTTCATCCTGTAGGAGAGTCAGCTATGGCAATGTCATTTTTTCCTTGTCTTCTGGGTTTTGTGGCATTCTGTTTCCACATCCAGGCAGCGCATAGATCAAATATAAACTTAAAGAGCTCCAAAACGGACAAAATTGAAGCCCCCACAAACAGTCCCAAGGAGCCACCAACAAGTGCGATTAAGTCTTCTGCCTGAAATGTTAGCAGAAGAATGAAAGTATTAGTCGGGTGAAAAAAAGCTCAAAAACTTTAGTATTTCTGTTGTTTTTTTTCATAATGTTCATGAATCAGCGAAATAAAATTATAATACTTATTAGATCGACTTTTCTATCGCCCAAATATCATTGTCAACTTTAAACAACATAACAACTACAAAACCAATTTATAAACTAACATGTATTAAAGATTTCATATAATTTTCATGAGTCAATTTCACACTTCAACTAAACAAACAGTTTTACACTATCAGAGTGATTTATTTGCTCAGTTCTGTTAAACTTTTTGTTTAGTTAAACAAGGAATTGGACCAAAAACGTTGAGCTCTTTTCAATGGCATGAATTGTGAGACAATCGGAGAAATAT
Organism: Zoanthus solanderi; assembly: GCA_024336925.2. Lineage (NCBI taxonomy): Eukaryota > Metazoa > Cnidaria > Anthozoa > Zoantharia > Zoanthidae > Zoanthus > Zoanthus solanderi. The sequence continues at coordinate 5,226 of JANCMA020043063.1, forward strand.
ATTTAATTGTTTATATTGATTCCCACGATGGATAGAATTTTCAATTTTGTTTTAAAAAGTATTTATAAAATAATTTGGATAGTGCGTAGGAGTTTTGATTGGTCAACAATTGTGTTTTCGTAACGCTATGAAGCACTACTAAAATGACGTGAGCAATATGGTTGACTGTCTCCGAGCTGTGAGAATTTACAGTACGCGCTTCGTATATCGTCTTTCTCTTTTTTAACACTGAAAATAATAATTTTATAAAAGAAATAAAATATGTTTTCCGTGCCTTCATAGTCTGGTGAAAACCTCGGCAAAGTTTGTGAGAATTCTCGAGCAGGTGAAAATCCTCTACTACGTCTCGGGTTTTCACTGATCTGCTCTCGAATTCTCCCAAACGTTCGTCTCGGTTTTCACCAGGCTATGAAGGCAAGGAAAACATGTTTTATTTCTTAAATATACCATACAAAACACTATCAGAAATGACTCCTTTAACAAATATTAAGTAATTTCTTAGAGTGAACGAGTATGATTTCTTCTGAATGTGCACCGACATTCAAAAAGTCGAAAAACCGGATTTTGAGATTAAAAAAAATTAATCTTTTAAATTAAATGCTTTTGCTGATCCATGTCATTCAATTCACCGATTTGACCTTCATCAAAATGTATTTTTGGCTAAAGTTAACTTGGACACTGCCTGGTTAGCCTAGTTGGTAAGGCGCCACTCTAAAGTGTGTAAAGCTTAGGTTTGATTGCCAGCCGAAACAACAATCAGGGTCTACCTTTGCCCTCATATCTACAAACGGTTGAATGCTCGCGTCTTCTCGGATAAGGACCGTAGGCCCTCGGAGGCTTCTGTGTTTATGTGTGTGTGTCTTTCATGTAAAAGGTCTGTGTCCATCCTAAAGGGGTAAAGATGGTGTCTTTGGCCAGCTAGAAATGGCTTGACACATATATAAAGTCAATATTCAGGGCTTGAAATCCACAACGGCTACGCGGCATTTTCCGTGGATGCCCCTGGCCATTGCCGTAATGCCCCCACAACTGTGTACGATTTAAGGCCACAAATGCCTGCCCCTTTTCTGTTTGGTGCCGCCGTGTCTTAAGAAATAGGTGTTAAAACATAGGGTATTTTTCTGTTAAAATCGCCTGAATGAGTTGAAAGTAATCAAATTATATTGAGGTGATAGTCAAATAAAGAACACAACCAAATCCTGTGTGCTTGGTATGGCCTTGGTGCCCTTTGGCAATTGACCTGGTGCCATATTTTTGGCAAAAATCAGGAGGCAAAAATGGCCATGCCGAAAAATTTGAGAGTTCAAGACCTGAATTTATTATATGAATTGGTGGATCGCAATATAAGTATATGCTGCTCCATCGTTTGTATGAGACCAAGATTTTTGACACTTTCTTGACTGAGAGGATTGGGAAGAAAGTTCTAAGGAGACTTAAGATTAACAAGCCGTTCTTAAGCAACCTTAAGATGAGTTTTCAAAAAAATTTGTAAGTATAAATAACTATTGATAAAACTTATCCTTGTCGTATCTACTTTTACTTGGAACTTTATGTAGTGTGCCGACCAACAATGTACTAAAGGGGAACTCTAGAGTAGAAACAAACTTGTTTCTGCTGTCTGGTATAAGTTACAAGAATTAGTTTTCTTAATTATTTTGGGCGAACCCGATTTAGAAATGGAGATATTTTGTCCTATACACAAACAAATCTTTGAAGTGGACTGAAGGCGCAGTTTCTGGTCAGCAGAACCTTAACTGACGTAACTGAGTCAAACTGCTTGAGACCTGGTGACGCAAAACGTTGCTAGAACAGACAGATTCTTATTTCCGAGATTAAAGCCCTTTTCACTGATGGACTTGCAGTATTCATTCAGATAACCAACCATTTAATTGGATCATGAACTGACTTGACGGGTTGACGTTATGGGTCATGTTCAACCAAGATGGTGGAGCTTCAATTTTTTTTTCGCCGATTTGAGACGAGATATATATCTCAGTTATTAACAAAAAAGAGAAAAAAAGATTAAGACATGATAACCGCAGCCACTAACTCAACTAAATAAGATAACTTTATATATAACGTGGAGTTCCCTTTTGAATATATTTAAGATTCTCTTCCGCCAGATATCTCTTAAAGTCTTGACTGGATGAGCCCACTTTTGTCAGGACTACTTTCTAAAGTGTCAAAAAAATGTCAGAAAATCCTCAAAAATCTTGGCCTGATGGAAAACCTTAATTCTCATTACCAAATGTATCATTGTGTATGAGCAGGGCAAAAATAGTCACCAGCTGCTGTCGAAAGCCACCATATAGATCACGATAAGCTAGACTATTGGCAACTTTCTCTCGAAGTAATAAGAGATGAAACATCCTTTTCTTTTTTTGTAAAAGTACAGTAAGTTGGCTTTATAATCCTTGCATTTCCAAAAATAATGTTTTACTGCCTGATAAACAACTGAGATCAAGTTTGTTCCGCAGTGTAAACAACAACTTTATTACCACCCTTCGCCAGCAAAATGTTTGGAAAACATAACACAGCCTACAAAATAGAAGTGATTTTCTGAACACTATTTTGAACCCTGATGAGAAATGTAACGAGAATCGAGATGCTGATAAACTGCCTGGGGTCGAAAGAGTTAATGTTGTAACCAGGTTTAATTTCAAGAACATGATTACTGCTGGAAAACAAAAGAAATTTGAACAGGCAGATGTCAAAATTGTTCAATGAAATAGAGTGGTAAAGTGTGACGTCACAAAAATTAAAATTTGTGAACTGATGAGACTAAAAATGTATCCTTGCCAAGAATCAGCATGTTAGTGCAAACTGTAGGCGAGATATTACCACAGTTATTTTCTAATGACTCCATAAAAATCCTTCTAAAAATGGCTTGGTTCATAACGTTAGGAACCGAGCCAATTTTAGAAGGATTTGTATGAGGTCATCGGAGCATAACCGCAGCAATGTCTCATCACTGATTGACGGCAAAATGCTAAACTTTGGCATGGAGGCATGTTTCATCTTGTTCTTTCTGAATGTTACAACCAAATTAGTGATTTCACAAATCAAGTTTTTGTGACGTCATCACTTTAGTACTCTATATTTAATGTTGCTACCTTAAGACAGACAAAAACTGTGGCTTTAAAATACGTGTGCGGTTTTGTTTTGTAGCACATACCAGGTGGTAGAACTCTGACTGTTTGAACAGCTCCTCGGCGTTCTTCTCCACCAGTAACGAGATCTTACGTCCCGCACGTTTCACTAACTGTACGGCTGCGTCTTGAGGTACGCTTCTGACGTCCACTCCGTTGATCTATAGGGAAGAAACAGTAAAATATAACACAGATATAGTTTTAAAACCCTACCCATCCATACTGATAACATGTTTGCCATGTAGGGGAAGGGTGAGGGAAAATGAGGAATGGGAGCGGGGTGTATAGAAACATGTCCTCTTGAAGATTTGAAAGTTGATCGTAAAGCTCGTCCCACCCAGGGTTTTTATGAAAATTCAAGCATATTACCACTGCTAAAACTGGTGGTTAAAGTTTCAAATTTAAAAATCTGAAAATTGATTTATAAATGAGAAATATTTTGATTGCACAACAGTCGTACCTCTAGTATCCTATCACCGGCCGCCAGTCGCTTGTCTCGGCTTGCCAAGCCCCCAATTTTTACTGACGTCACAAAGATGCCCGAGTGGTCCCGCATATATTTTGCGTCTCGACCCCCACGGATATTGAACCCTAGCGCTGTGTATAAAGAAGATGTTAAGCAAACACGTTACAAAGGGAGCATTCAAAACAATTTCTTACTTGTGTTTTTAAAAAACTTAAACGATAATAATGAATGAATAACTTATGTACCACGTGAAAATTAACTTGTCAAAGAGCCAGTACATATAGGAGCTCGGAAAAAACTAGTAACTGCAAGTGCAGCCAGCTGTTTGTCCTTTTAGGGACTCGTCAGTCGTCAGTACTGTGTAGAGCTCAGACAATAGAGAGCTTAACCACCAGGCGTTCTTGCTGTTATGGAAGCTAACCGGAACTAAACTGCCAGCAGATCTCGCGTATCTGAACACGTCATGTGGTCGTGGTGATCGTCACGGAGGACTACAAGCCACTTTTTGCCTCCGTGTTGGTCTATAAAAATGTGAATTTTTTTTTATCAAAGGAATGACTTCAAGCACCGAACTAATTGTCAATAAATCTTTGTAAGTTAATAATTTACTTACAATTACTTTAATACTGACTTTTGCTCCAGGTTTTTGCCGTATATGTAACCAATTTTACAATTTTTAATTTTAAAAAGTTTGCTTACGACTGGGCCCTTCAAAGTTAGTTTTCGCGCCTTTTTACCTGCGAGCGTCCGTCGTTGTGATACGCATGCTGCTTAAATTAAAAATTCCGCCGGCAAAAACGCCGTTCTCGATCCAGTCCATTCACGGAAAATAGACCTCCGTCGTGAAGGAATGTTCCGGTGCTTAAGCTTTCTATTCAGTAAATTGCCAGTCCGAAAGCCAGTTGTTCATTTATGCTCAAAGCTGTAACTTTATACCGACCCAACACATCATATCCGCTCACTGACAAGTTAAACTATTGATTGACAAGGAGAACAATCCTGTAGGAATCTACATGGCCAAACCATGTTTAAAAATATACGGCATGATAGGTCTTTACAGATCCCACGTATCTCGGCGTTTGTACTCGGTCTTTGCTTTAAAACAGTCAGGCAGAATGGATTAAAGGTGTAAAACTAATATAGTGTTGTTACTGTGTGATTATACAAATTAACCCAAATTATGTCCAAATATGTTTGCACCTTCATTTTCTTCTCTTTCTAGTTCTATAAAAACTTCTTCGCCGCGAACCGCATCTACTGTTCCTTCACGAGCTGAATTCTGGGTAGAACAGGAAACAATGTTAGACCATTCTAAAAGGCGTTTTAACTTTTATGATTGAGACAAAATTGTAAGAGGTAAATCTTCGACAGAAAAAAGTTGACTTTTCTCTCTCAAAAACATTTTAGTTATTTTTCGTATTAGAAATGACAAAAGAATATATTTTATTCTTAGTCTCATAAAATTGTGATCCACGACTTTCATCTCCTTCAGTTTTTAAAGAATTATTCTCTATTCGCAAAAGAATTGATACACAATTACAAATATAATCATTAGGCTATGAAATAAAATCTATTTTGTATTTCTGAAGATAAATCTGAGCATTTTCCTTTTTGACTCTTGTTATTCATTCGCAAGAAGTAATCATTTTTAAGAAAAATGTTTCAATCATCATTATAAAATAATTTGGATAGTACGAGCGCTCTGATTGGTCAACAAGTGTGTTTTCATAACGCTATGAAAATGACGTGAGCAATGTGATTGGCTGTCTCCAAGTTGTGAGAATTTTCAGTTTCATGAAAGAAATAAAACTATACGAACGCGCTTCGTATATCGTCTTTCTCTTTGTTAAATCGGAAAATAATAATTTTATAAAAGAAATAAAGCATGTTCTTCGTTCCTTCATAGCCTGGTGAAAACCGAGGCGAACGTTCGGAAGAAATTCTACAACAGATCAGTGAAAATCCAAGACGTATCTAGTCGAGAATTCTCAGAAACTTTGTCGGGTGCAAATTCTCGAGCAGGTGAAAACACTCGACTGCGTCCGTGAGGGTTTTTGCTGATGTGCTCTTGAATTCTCCTAAACGTTCGCCTTGGTTTTCACCAGGCTATAAAGGCATTGAGAACAAGTTTTATTTATTTAAAACTAATAAAGCTCAGTTATCAATGTTATAAGCGAATCTTTGCTGACGTCATGGTTTCCAATCTGCTTCATTAGCATACAACTTTAGGTAGCGAACTAACAAAGATATATATGATTTTAGTTTTATAAAACTTAAGAAAACTTGTCGAGTTAACAAAAATATGAGATTTAAAAATATGAAATTTTTGGCTCTATGCAAGCAGTTTCTAAAAAAATATCGTGGTTCCGAATACTCAAAATAGCTGGTGGACAAAACCATTAAATTAATGAGCCATGCATTCTCTGTAAAATCTCCATTAGATCACTGGAACAATGTTAAGTCTATTGCTCTCATATTTTCATAATTAGTTTATTTTACAAAGCACTTTCAATATATAGTGTTTGAGTTTTTATAACCTTATTAGAAAGTGCCTATACGATTTGTTTACTTCGCAAACTGAAACTATAAATCGTTTTTAAAACTGAACAAACAATTACTGTTGGCCGGATACTTACAACTAACTTCTGCAGAAAGTTTTTCTGCACCAAAAGACTAACTTTCTTTTTTGAACCCTGCAGCAGCTCCACGGCGCGATCAATAGTTGACTGCTTCATGTCGATACCATTGATCTGTCGACATAAAAATACAACGAAAATCTTTTCACTATAAATACGATATAATTTACAGAAATTTTGCAATTTGGCAGGTCGTTTATCCACCAAACAGACCTTCCCTCTCAATAACAAAACAATTAATTAGTTAATGACAATAACAGTATCTTTCCGGTATAAACATAAAAACCCAAGAAAAATGAAGATATCGTAGTATTCCGCGAATTAATTTCGCCTTTCCTCTCTCGTTTGAACTATGTATCGGTTTGGTATATGTGCCTAGTTACTTTGCTTGGCCAGGAATGGTGTTCCTTTTGTAACGGACAGCTATAGTTGGCAGTCATTGAAGTATAACTGACGAGTTCGTTTTAAACAAACTTTTTGAAGTGTACTGTAGGTGAAAATGTAATTTTGACAACTGAAGCGCTTGCAAAAGGAGTTCACGTTTTGAGCCCTAACACTACGTTTGAGCAACTAATAATGTTGAGCCGAAATTAAGGGTTTATATAGAAAGGTAAAATAAACGGGGATTGAAATATGGCGGGTAATAATTGATGCAAACGGGAAAAAGAGAATATCGAAAAACGAAAATCTCAAAAGTACCGCATGGTTGGCGCGGGTAGTAAGATCTTTGACCACCGGGTCTCTGGATCGATTGCCGGCTCTGTCGAGATTTCAGTGATATTTCAGTTCTTCAAAGCTAACTCAACTTTCCATCCTTTTGTGGTCGGTAAGTGAGTACCAGCATTTGCTGGGAGCAAATCTGCGATGGATTAGTGTTCCGTCAAAGGGGATTCAAATTCTCTTATCTATTTAACTAAAGAAACCGGTGACAAATGCCGGCTATATGGGACACATTTTTTAAAAAGAATATAGCTTATACCTGATTAAACAAGCCCATTGAATAAAATAGTTTCAAGTGTGAAATAAACCTCTGCTTTTTTATACGTTTTTCTTTAATGAACTCGAACGTTCAGTTTGGTTACCATTGGGTTACCACCTTACCTCCAGGATTTTATCCCCAACTGTAAGCCTTCCATCGAGCGCAGCTGCGCCATCGTTACGTACACGAGTTACGTAGATACTAGGATCCCCGGGAACGTACGGGTTGTCGACACCTCCACGAATATTGAACCCCAAAGGAATTGGTTTACCTGAGATAAAAATAAAACAAAAATTGGTACAAAATGAACTTTACTATTTATTTGAGCGGAAACCCGCTATTAACCTGTGCAATTTCTAACCTTTATCCATTACCAAATTCATGCATCTCATCAGTTTTGAAGATAAATTATCGGGAACTCGGATTCCGTTAAGGTCAACCCGTTTAAGATTAGGAAAGTTTGAATAAGGTCAGAGTTGAGGTGCAGTTTTTTAGAGTTTAAGGGAGGTTAGGACTGGATTTAGTTTTAAGGGAGTGTTAAGTTAGTGAAACATGAGGAAAATAAAATGAATGGCTGGAAAACTACCTTGAAATTAATTTGTCAGTGAACCGATATTAGCAAGAGCTCGGACTAATCCAGCAACTAAAACCGTAGACAGCTGTTTGGTTCAGACGATTCATCTGTCTACGGTTAAAGTAGACGGTTTTCCAGCCATTCATTTTATTTTCCTCATGTTTCACACATTTCGTGGCTGGTTGATCTTCTTAGATCCTACGTGATACGGCATTTAATTTGTTTATGGTATTCATCTTTTGCAGTCTTAATTAGGTGGTTACTCAGACACCGGGATTGGTTGGTTCGTTTGGTGATTTATTCTAAATTTGCATTGTCTCCTCGTTATCTTGTACCTTTTTTCTCCTTCCGAAGCTCTATGCGGTTGATTTCTGAGTTGGTGTCTTGAGAAGGCTCGAGAAGCTAAAAAGTAACAAAAACTGAATAAACAACTATCTGGGAAAAGGAAAGTGGGAGTTTTTTAACCCCTGTTTTCAGGAAAATTTGACAACGCCAAAACATCATCGCTGCCCTGAAACTGAGGCCTTTTAAAACATCCATTTCTCTTATCCTAGGACCGCTAATAAAAACAAATAATATTATATAATAATAATAATAATAATAATAATAATAATTAACAACTATCCCCGGAGATGCCTAGCGCTTGGCACGGACCCTAAGGGGGATAGTTATTTTAGTATTTATCAAAATAATCTGATAAAAATGCACTTTATTTTCAAAGAAACAATACAATGTGAACCTTTTTTCTAGTTTTACCACGCGCGCTTCCTATCATCTTGACTTTCGCCTCAAAATCAACTAATAGACTTGAATATCGCAAGTTACGGGAGCCAATCAGAGCGCTAGAAAGTGGATATCGGTTCCTTTGGTAAATACTAATAACTGATATATATTTTTTTTATTACAAACTAGAGAAATTTACGAAAAAGAATATATGAGATGCGGTGACCACTTGACCTTAAATTCTAACATTGTCCATTTGAAATTCTAAAAAGTTTACCCACAAAAACAGATTATTAAGTGCTAATTATATTAATCACAGATAAATATTTAGTTATCTCTTGTATGTGCAAAAACAATGCGGCGTACTGTCTATTTTTTCATTTTTTTATATTAACAGTTTGTCTTTTTCTCCAATAAATATTATAAATGGAATGCTGCATCGGTGTTTTTACAGAAACAGTTTTGTAAAACTTCAGTTACAAAATTTTTTTCACTACGGCGTACAAGTTATCAACTTATAAAACTTTTTCTTCCATAGTTTTGTTTCATCGATTATCTCCATAATTTTGATTGCAGGCTTAATTTGAAAATAATATTGAAAACGCAGCAATGCAATCAATTCAAAGTGTTAGTAAATAATATTAGACAACTAGTTGTGTATACCTACCGAGATGGCTTCTTTTTGAATGACAAAGGTAACTAAACCTTCAGCTTCACGGATGGCATTTAATGCTTCTGTGTGTGTGACGTTGCGTACATCTTTGTCGTTTATCTGTGGTGAGTAGAAAGAAGTGTAACAATTCTGTTTGTGACTGTGAGGGCACAAAAATCACCAAAACGTTATAAGCCTGGCGTCTAACTAGAAACCTTACGGTTTAATTATTTAGGCTCAGGGCATCTCCTTCGCTATAAAACTATATTTTATTTACCTACTTGTTAAGATTTTAACTTACAAAATAAAAATAATATCATATGATATATATATATCATATCATATATATCATAATAATATCATATGATATATCGGCGATATATCAACAATGTAAATGTATATTATAGAAGCAAATGCAAAATAAAAGTTGTTGTTGTTGTTGTTGTTGTTCTGTGCAGAGAAGCACATTTGTTCTGAACAAATTAGAAAAAATTAAAAAACCTTGCCTCGATCAATCACAACCTTTTTTTGCGCTTCTCTACACGAAACTGTTCCCTTACAAGTTCTGGGTCGTGAATCTTTTCAACAGAATAATCCTTTTCAACAACATATGTATTTGGTTTGTTTTCAGTTTCATAAGAAATGAAAATTGTTTGCGGGTTATTATTTTGTAGTCTTTTCAATTGTTTTGTTTTTACCGGCAAAACAACAAATTGTAAAAATGGCGCGCGCCTGGCGCCTTTTCCCGCCATTATAACGAAAACAACAACTTCCAAATTATGCCCGGCCCTTTCACCCGCTGCCATACTTATTGCCAATATTGTTTCCTAAAGTATGTAATCTTGTTAGCTTTAAGTTTCGTTTAATTACTGCAGTTTTTTTTTCTAAGTTGAATATGAATGCGTATGAGTGTTGCTCTTATGAAGGACTAACGCTCAAAATATCAGTTCCTTACACTGCTTACGGGGATGATCATAAAAATTTCAACTTTTGAGTTGTCCAAGGCAAATTACGCTTAGTTTGCAGACCTGTCATGACTTAACAACCTCAGCCTAATAAATCCAAAAGTTTCTTTGTGGCCTTAAATCGGAATTCATATGGTTTACTACACTATGGAACTAATTATATTGATTACAAAACTGTCTTCGCGCTAAGACCTTGCAGGGAGTATCTCCATGATAAAAGACGTACACGCTTTATAGATTTTGCCGAGACTCATTGTTCATAATTTTTTGGCTGCTTCAGCCTTAATTTGTTCTTAATTTGTTCTTATTTCAGCGAGCGGTTTGAATATTGTTATTTGTTCTTTTTCTTTGTTTATTCTTGTACAGTATTGCCGAAACATACATGTTCAACAGCTGAAAGACTTAAAACTGATCGTACGAGAAACTAATATTACATGTCTTTGAATAACTGTATCATTTGGGGCAATAGTAGATATAATAATAAATGGGAAACGTTGCTTCTGTGTTTTATTGTGCACATTGCGAACGTAAATTACAAGATTCAGTAAAGTTTCAACTAGAAACATTTTCATTTTTTATCAGCCTCAGTCTGAGCTTGTTCTTAAATTGTTTTTAATTTTCAGCCAATCTAATATTCATTGTTCTTATAAAGTTGTTCTTATATAAAAAAGCCTGTATTGGAATAAACTGTCTTGACCTTCTCGGATGTAACTCCGTAGTAGAATATCAGTAGTGTATTATCTAAATGGTACATGGAGTAGTACTGAATACAAACCCAGGTAAAATGTAAGCTAGTTTCCTCAATACCAACGTAACTTATATACCTCTAGAATTCTGTCACCAGGTTGCAGTCGTCCATCTTTGTCCGCAGCAGCGCCAGGTCTCAACCGAGTCACATAAATTCCTGGATCCCCAGGTCTCAGAGGTTTGTCTCGGCCTCCTTTGATGTTAAATCCAAGCCCCCCTGTC
>JANCMA020043157.1:0-16336 GCA_024336925.2 Zoanthus solanderi
TTAACAAAAAAAATATTAGATGTGATTTTATATTTCTTTGTTCTATAAAAAAAATATTAATAGTAATAAGTGATTTTATTCTGCCTATGAAATGCATTTATTTAAGACTTCTTGTTTTCCAAATCATGAATAGCCTACTTGAAGGCATGTGTTCAAACGAACAACTAATTTGCATTTCGGTGCTAGTCATATTGAGTGAGTGAGTAGATGACCACGACCTATATGATTACATACATTGGCTTGAAAAAAGTTGAATCAAGCGATGTAGCATAACTTACAGTAGAGGTGGTATGTTATCAATAGGAAATTGCAGTTGATAGACAGCGATTGATATTTAAAGGCAAAGTTCTTCAAGATGAGAAAAAGCTGCAAGAATATGGTAAGTTTTTGTCTGTTTTAATTATTCTTGATACTAAAAGCAACAGAGGGGTTCCAGGAATCAGAGAGGGTTAAATATGCATAAAAGAATTCAACAATGTTCATGTGTTATAAATGCTTTATAAACCCCATTTAAAATAACACACCTTTCTAATATGCCCCAAATCCTAATGAGCCCCAAGCTCTAAAAATATCCAATCTTCAAATTGCCCTTCTACAGAGCTTCTGACAGGGTGAGGGACTGGACAATTCTGTAGAACCCACAAAATAACATGCAGTTTTCAAAATCCAAAAACTCCCACACAATAATGGAATATTTATTCAAAAATGTATTTAAAACAGGTATTTTTGTTGAGTATTGAGCTTTCTAGAATATTCTTAGACTATTTTGAGGCTATTTGCCTTGTTTGATAACAGCCAATAAGGCCAGAGCAATTTAATTTCCAGTTTTACAAACATTTAGATCAAAAACTTAAAATTGGAGGGGAAACACTAAAAACAAAATCCAAAAATGCTTGTTACATGTATTTATTATTGTAACAATCCCCATTATATTCATCATGTGCATGTGAAGCTGTTTATTCCTTGTCATGTAACTTTCGATTGTACTGTCTATGATTTGAGCTCAAAATAAGTATATTACATTTTAATTGATTACAAGCAGGGACATATATTTTGATCTTGAGTTGAAATTTTTATTTCTTTTAGAATTTTTTAAAAACTATAAGCGGGTATGTAAAATAGGAAGTTAAACTGGACTTGCCTAAAGTCCACATTTTGACCATAGACAAACAAAATTAATAAACCCTATCTCTAATTAGACCCCTTTATTAAGCACAGCTTTTCAATAAAACCATCTTTCTAATAAGCCCGGTTGCTAAATAGCCCTTTCTAAATGAGCTCCATCTATATAAAGCCACCTATGATAAGCCCCTGCTCTAATAAGCCCCACCTCTGATGAACTTTATGTCTAAGTAGATCACTCTAATTAGCACATCTTTCCCATTAAACCATCTTTCTAATAACCCCTGTCTCTAAGTATAAGTCCCATCTTTAATAAGCTCCATGGATCTCTATTAAGCTTTCTCTTTAATAAGTCCCACCAATAATAAACTCTTCTGCATATATAGCCCCTCTCTAAATACACCCCATCTTTGTTTTATCAAGCTGTCTCTAATTTACCCCATCTGTAGTTAGCCACTCTATTTATAAATGTATCAAATATTTACATAGGACCCATCTCTGTTAAATCCAAGCCCTTTTTCCCATGTTCTTCCAATTTTTGTGCCAAGTTATGTTTTTGTTGATTAGCTTGAAGCATTTTAAGTTATAATGGTATTAATAAGTAAAGATCTGTTCTCTACAGAATCATCTTGTTAATAAAAATCATATTCTACTTGAACAATTGCAAATCATTCTGCATCCCAAACAAAATTAAATAATAAAGTTTCAGTAGTTATAAAATCCCAAGCCGAGTTCATGGGCTGCTGTTTGGTAGTCCATTAAAGTCTAATTTTTAAGTGTAGCGTACATGAACTTTATTTTGAAACAGGAAGAGCTTGATTGTGCTGTTGTCGTAAAGTTATTTTAAAGTACCTATCTTAGGACAAAGGTACATGGTTATGTGTATAATCTGAGTTCTGCTAGTTTCAACTCTGATGTGTTAAAATAATCTTGCAGTTTTCATTTCTATAGGTTAAGTTAGCTTCTTATTCTAATTACAGCAGTGATTAAACATTTTTCATCTTGAAGCAAAATACCCACTCATTGCTGCAGTAATTTAGTTTTTCTAAGAATTATTCACAACAATGAATATTGAAACAAAATATGTACACATTTTATTTCTTTTTATATATACTGTATAGTAGTGATGATTTGATCAATAATTAATAGCTGTTTTGATTTGTTTGAAAATACTTAGGAGTAGATGGCTGTGTTGTTCATCTTGTCCAAAGAGTCCCCCCATCCAATTCAAACACTAGAACCCAAGGTAAGTTTTTTCTCCCTTCTCTTAGTTCTGTGATTCACCTAAAAAAGGAGTTTGTCTTGGATAGAATAATTATTATCTGCAGGTTTATTGCAGGGGGATTTGGACCATCAGCACTTGTGATGTAGTTCTATAACCTCTATTTCAAACCATGTTTAGACTGCTTCCTGGGGTCCCTTAAATTTCAAAGTTCAAAGATAACAGGGCAATTAACAGTACTGGTTGACTTTTTTAATCTCCGCAGGAGTTCTAGTGCAAATCCTGTGAAAATAGTTGAAACAAAAATTAAAAGAGTGAAGGTCCCATTGTCCTGGCCATAATAAAAACTCTTCCTAATGAGGATGAACTGAGATTTGCCAAAACAATGTTGAATACAAATAGATCTCTATATCTGGAGCAAACTCACTGGCAACCATCAGTTTTGTTCTCACATTCTATATGTATACTTTCTGGTTTCTTACTGGACCGAATCTCCCATACTGCTCAATGTAGCATTTCACTTTTGATAAAAACAGAGCTCTAGTTTATAGTTGTCTCACACCACTTCTTAAATTGTTTAGCTCCAGATTTTAGGTTGTTTTGCACCATGCCTTTAAGCTGTTTTGCTCCTGCTTTATAAAACTACATTTTTTACGTAGAATAGTATTTTAGAATGTTCTTTACTGATTTCATAATCTTTTTTCAAGCAAGTAAGAATTAGAAACTGAATATAAAAAACGAACTTTTTTTAATAAGGACATGTTTCGGCAATCCTATGCCATCATCAGTGCGAGTAAATGAGCTACTAGGTTACAAATGTTACTGGATAATATGAAATGTTAATTACAGACAATAAAAATCAGTATAATGTTACAAATGTATGTAAGCAGACAATGTACAGACTAACAGTAAAGTATGAAATATAATTATTTACAAACTAAGAATAGTGTTAAAGTGGTGAACTTGTTTATTAAGTTCAGGCTTAAGTCTATTGATGTACAAGGCTTCTTTAATTTTAAGTGTAGAAAGATAATTAGCAGTGTCAAGAATTGTGAAGCAGGAGTCGGTATACTGAGTACTTGCAGTTAGGTGAGGAAAGGAAGTGTTTAAAGATATGGGAGTTTTTGTCGTTAGAGATATGTTCTTTCATCCTAGTAGAAATATGGCGCATTGTTTCACTAATGTAACGGCTATTACAAGCCGCACAAGTAAATTGATAGACTACACCGGACTTAAGAACGAAAGGAATTGAGTCTTTAAAACTGAAAAGATTTTTAATTTTATATGGCAAAAAGATCAATTTGATTTGACAAGGTATGCAGTAACATTTGATGAGTGTTGCTAATCGTTTTTGTGTGACTTTGGAGTAGTAGCCTATAATTTATACGGAAGTTGAAAATATCGGATGTTTCCAATATTAGTCGAGGCAGGTTCTTGTGTGGAAGCATCAGATGACATAAACAGATTTTTTTCATTTTAAGTTTTAATGATTTTGTCTAAAAAATATTGAAGAAAAGAGTTCCGTTTCAATGTAAAAATAAGTTGATTGGGATTTCAAACATTAATGGTTACCCGTTTAAATGGTAAAAACTAATGACTAATAAATGGGTGGCAAACAGTTTTTCAAACACTTTGAGTGCTTTTTAGAGAAAACCAGGATTTCAGGTCAGTACATCTTTGTTTGGTTTTTTTGTTTGAAAATGACAAGAGCTTACTCTGTTATTCTATTATAACAGCTATGTTTTTTGAAAACATATATGTTTTTGAAAACATATAATTATAATATGTTTTTGGAATTTATTTTGTACTGTTGACTTAAGCTAGTTTTGGAGGGCTGATCTTGAAAGGAATAATTTCTGCAGCAGTACTTCAGTTAACCAGCAAAATGTGAAGCTGAACTTACCATGATTTAGTTGAATTTTTTCTTAGGATTAAAGCTTAATTTACATTTCAGATCAATCATACTCAAACAACTAACATACTGTATTAGTTTGCGATTCCCTTGAAGTTTGACAAGTGGACAAAATGGTTGCATCACAACTTAAATGAGTGTCAGTTGGTTATTCACATCACAATGAAAACTGAACTGTTCTAATAACTTGTGAAAAGGTTTTAATGGAAAATAGGGAAGGATTTGACTAATGAAACTGTTAAAATGATGGGAAGAAATTCTAACGATCTTATTTAATGGAATAAACACCTTTAATCTAATGACTTTTCTAACACAGTTAAATACTTTCTGCTTAAAATACTGTTTGACATTGCATAATAGTTTTAATTGTACTAGCTATTCTGTAAAATCTTCTTTAAAATAGTTTATCCATAAAAACGTTAACTACAATTGCAACTTTGCTGTGTTAGCCAGGGTAAATGAAAGCGTTTTTTCAAAAAATAATGTATTAATTTATTAATTTGCTATTAAAAGAGATTTTTAGCCTAAGGAACAATGGTGCCAGCATTTATCTCTGGTTTTAAGCCAATGAGAGTCTTAACTCCCCCTGGATGGGATACTGATCTATCACAGGTTAGCTCCCAGCAGATGCTGTTACTCTATTTATAGACCTTGCAAGGATGAAAAGCTGAATCAGCTTATGGTGGTAAAGAAAGTCACACAAAGGCTCAAATCTGGGGACTGAACCTGGGGCCTTGTGGTTGGAAATCAAAGATTTTGCCAACTGCACCAACCACACAACCATGATAAAATTATGAGAACTTTGTACATGTTTTTAGTTTGCCATAAAACAAATTAATCTATTGAAATATATTTTTTGATACTGATTTTTAGCAAAGGACATAACCCAGTTTTTCAGTTGTTGCAAAATTCAAAATTAGACTATGCTTTGACATTTACTTAATTAATAGCAAACCATTACTCATTACATGTGCTAAGATAAAAATGGGGTTTGCAATTATAACCATTCTATTCTGCTTGGATTTTAATCTCTCAGTGAAGAAAGGGCCTATTCTACAATTATTATTAATGTGTTGTGTGCACTAAAAGATAATGCTTTTATAAAATAATAATAATAATAGAATAGTATAATAAAAGAGAATACTGTTTGTATTAGATACTGCAACACCAACAAGTACAGGAGCATCAGCAGGACCAGGGGGTGGCAGCAATTTTGTTATGGGGGCATTCACTGTTCCCATTGATGTGATGGGGGTGACTCAGGTATCATTAAATGTTGTACTTTGGAAGTAAACAAGCTGCAGCTATATCTAGATTTTTATTTTGGGCTGAGGCGGTATAAAAATTTAATAAAAGTGTTGGGTGATCTTGCTCACCCTGGTTGCTCAATTTGATATCCATAATTTATATTGCTGACCCTTTTTATGGACGTCCAAGAATATGCATTTGTTTTTACTTTGAAAGGAAAAGCAAATCTAAAAAATGTCACTCTATCACAGAAATAATTTAGAAATTAGTTGAAGAAAATAATTTATTTGAACAACAAATCGATGTTTAGACTGTTAATAGCAGCAGTGACAAAAAAGCTATGTCCAAATTTCTAGAAATTATGTTTAAGTTTATTGCTGGAATAAGCAATATTTAGTTATTAGTAGACATATAAAAGAAAGATTCAAGTAGATTAAAGTACTTAGTGAATCATTCAAAGCACACAAGCCAGCAGAGAAACAACTGGAAATTGTGCAATGTACCTAGCTAAGGAGCTTGGCAAACTTAAAAAAAGTTTGTATATAATGATGTACAGTACTAAGAGGAGAAATTTTGTGTGGGAGTTAGATTTTTGGTTTTTTTATTTTATGTATTATCTACCAATCTACCAGCTCAGACCAAAAATTATTTTAGAAAACATTTTGTCAGAAGAAACACTCTTTGCACATTTCTTCAGAATTTAGTAAAAGTGCTTAAAGTTGTAGGTTTTTGGTGCATATAATTTATGCATTAGTGTTTTTACTCTGGTTTTTTTCATCTCCTTGTTCCTGAAGCAAATTGTGCAAAGCCTTGTTAATCAACTTGGGGTGGATTCTGCACAAGCAAACATCAGCACCACACAATCTGTAAGTACTACCCTTGGTATCTTTTCAAACATTCAGTAAAATTTGTTTATCAATTATCAAAGCTACTTTTACTGCATGTGGGTAGTTGGTTTGTTTCTAGATCAATCTCCTTCTCAATTCAGTAAAATTATTGCAAATAGGCCCTACTCCAGCATCACACATTCAGCAAGAGCGGATAGCTCATTTCCCTGCCCAACCTCTCTCTGCCCTGAATGGTAGTCAACTCCAGAAACTAATAGGATTTCAGTGTTTGTCAGTAAGTTTTCTATTTCCAGTAGTCTGTTCGGCTAGTAAACAAAACAAAATTGACTGAACTACATAGTTTTTGTCTTTCTCAAAGAAAACATCTCTGAATTTTAATGTTTGGCTAGTCAAATTTATTTTTGACTAGTAACACCTAACTTGTCTCTAGCCACTGACTAGAAAGTTGAAAAGTTAATGTTGAGCCATGGATCAGCATATAAGCATTGAGGTGAACATTAGATTTATATTAATTGTGTCAGTGTAGTTATGCAGACCTGTGTGTGAGAGATTGTGAACACATACATGTTTATTTGCACCTAAACAAAGCGATTTTTGGGTTCACAATCATCAATCCAGTTTTGATCTAGGTTTATGCCCGTAAATGGGGGTGGCCAGATTTACCCCACTTTGGCAGCAATCTCTCCAACTTCCACTCTCCATCTTGCTCAATTCATGGCATCCTTTTTCTCCAAACCAACACTCCTGCTCTACGTCTCCACTTGTGTCTTCCATGTCTTCTTTGGTTGTCTTCGCTTCTTGTTGCCCTTTTCAAACTCCAGTGCTTTTATCAAAACATGCCCATTGTCCCTCCTCAACACATGCCCATACCGTCTCACTCCATTCGCCTTTACCATCTGAACCACGGTTCCCTTCTATCCCAACATCTCCATCAGGTCCTCTGTCTCATTTTCTCCATCAGGTCCTCTGTCCTGTTTTTCTCCATCAGGTCTTCTGTCCTCCTTCTCTCCATCAGTTTCGCACCACACATTGCTCTCACCACTGCTCTCTCGGTCCTTCTCAAAATTGCAATTTCATTTTCCCTCAAACACCATCTTTCACTCCCATATAACATCACCGATCTTACACAACTCTGGTAAACCATTCCTTTCATCTTAAGCGAGAACCTTTGTGAGTTCAGCAACTCTCCACATTCCTTGAACTTCACCCATCCAACTAATACTTATGCTGTCACAGCTGCCTTGCAACCACCACTTGCATTCATCCTGTCCCCTAATACAGAAACCTCTCACCGTTTCCACCCCTTCAAACAACTCCTCCAGCAGTTGCACTAATCCAAACATGCTTCTTGCATCTTCCACACACAAAATCTCTCCCCAACTTCTGTTACCCTCTTTACTTTCACTTATCTTCCATGAATAAAACACTGAATTTGCCATTACTAGCTTTCTGCAAATAGCACATGGATCTACCTTACTTACAGACACTTCACCTTCTGCCCCATTCACTACCACTTTTGTCATCCTTAGGTTCACCTTCAGTTCCTTGCTCTCGAATGCCTCCTTCCATTTCCAAAACTTCTCCCTCAGTCCCTCCATCGTTTCGCTCATGAGAACCAAGTCAGCTGCATACAACATCTCACTCATCAAACCATTTCTCACACTCTGTAACCATGTCAACCACGATCGCAAAAACCAACAGCCTTTTCCGCTTTCATTTCCTTATTGCCTTCACCACTTCTTCTCGACTAAGCCTCTCAACTGGCCCTTTCCCGTTTTGATCCCAGTCATTCTCTTCATTCATAGTTCTTTCCATGTGCTCTTTCCAGACTTTCCCTTTATCTTTTTCACTGAAATGTAGCCTACCATTGCTATCTCTCATGCATCTTCCTCTTTCAACATCGTTCCCATCCTTTTTGATTGACTTCACAAGCTTAAACACCTTATTCGGATGCTCACTCAGCTCTTTCAGCTCCTGCTCAGCCTCCTGGTTCATTGCTTTTGCAACCACCTTCTTTGCCTTATTCTTCATGTTCTTGTATCTAGCCTTGATTGCCTCAGTCCCACTTTTACACATCTCCTTATATGCATCCTTCTTTCTTGCTAGCGTTTTTTCACATCCTCGTTCTATCTCCATGTGTCCCTTTGATCTCTCCCCCCTTTCTTCTTCCCACGTACTTCATCACATGCCTTTAACACCCCTTCCTTGAAACATTTCCACAAGTTCAGTGCTACTCTGCCTTCAAATCTTGCCCTTGTATCATCTTTCTTCATCTTCCAAACCTTTCTTCTTTCAGTTGCTTCTTTTCTCACCACCTTCTCCTTATTCTTAACCAGATCTGTGACCATCAGCCTGTGCTGAAGGTCACCTGGGATGACCTTCGCATCTCAGATACTTTCTATTTGCCTTTCCCACCAGTACAAAGGCAATCCCCATCCCATTTTCTGCTGTATGTCACTTTCTTCATCTCCCCTTTTCTGAACCATGTGTTTGCCACACAGAACTCCTTTTCGTCATAAAATTCTAACAACATCTTTCCTTCCATATTTCTCTCCTCAGTTCCATTTCTCGATGCACACTCTATTAACTCTCAATCCATTTACCAACATGCCTGTTAAAATCACCCATACCCAATACTGGCTTGCCTCAAGTGAAAATTATAAAGCTTATGGATTTTAATATTTTTCAAACAGTGAAAATTTTTATTTTAGAAAATGAATTTCTTCTTTGAATTGACTTCCAAATGTTTGTTCTGGTCACAGTTGTATGGACAGATATCTTTCTTTTCATCCAGAACTTGTGGAAAAACATCAAGGCACAGGTTCCTCTGTTTTTCTTTCTGTTTTAATTTTTACAACATAATGTCTGGCAAAAGCTGGACATTTTAAAGAAACTTTGTTCTGCAACGATAACTAGATCTTCTAATGGCATTCATTGACGGTGCTGTGCTTCATCAAAACTCAAAAAATTGAACATTATTTTTGAAACATTGTTTTTAAAAGCGTCACTGTTGGTTAGTTGATACAAAGCATCACTGTAAACTTGTTTTTAAGAATATAGAAATTTCAGTGCTAGTCCTTTGGCTTTTACTGATTCCCAGCACTTTGAAACCATTGCATATGAATTAACTGTACTCATTTCCAGGATGATGGAGCTGCCCTAAATGTTCACATTAATCTACATGCTTCATCTCAGGTAAGAGACAGAGTTTATGCTGCTGTGTATTCAACAACATTGTGAATGAATGACATACAGTAGTAAATAGAATTTTATGTTATAAGCACATTAAGTAATTAAGCTACACCTGTGCTGATACAGCAGATTCTTATTGAAGCCTAGAAGGTTTTATATTGGGAATCTGTATAACTGCCAGGATCATTAATAACAATTGCTTAACATTGGTTTACTGGTTGGATATGATTTATAGAACAGATGAGGGAATGGGGCTGGTTGAGTGAGCGAATATTTATAGGTGTTGTTGTTAACTTGTTATTTTGAGCTTATACAGAAAGTACACTGAATCAAAAGCTGAGTTGCTATCAAAGCAGTCACCATAGTTTTTGTGTATTGTTGTCGATACTTATTTAGAGACGAGAAATCCTTGATACTAGATAAGTATAGAACAACTGTATGACATACAGTAGCAAGGTACATTCTGTATTATGAGATGTTTCACTTGGATCCAGCGTTGTTAATAAGATTTGAAGTTGGAGAAGATAAAACTTTCTGAAAGTAGACAACATGTTATATTTTGTTCATTTTTTTCTTAAAGCATTGTCGTAATGACTGCTGTTTTTTTCTTTTTATCTCTGCCAATTTCCAGCTAGCAAAAAATGTTTAAATAGGTGGTGATATTGCCAGTTGTTAAGTGTTTACTGATAACCCTGCAGAGCTAGTGACAGATTATATATGCAGGTGTTTGAAGTTTAAACTTGCCTACATGTAAAATCTTAAAAATTATTTTCTGGCAATTTTCTTACTGTTTAATTTTGCTAGGTGGTTTCGAGTCTAAGAATGGCTTCCATTTTATGTGTTTATCAAGTTTTGGGTGGTGGCGGTAGTTAGTTTTTGGAAGTCACAAGATAGAGAATATAATTTATTATTAAGATCATAAGATTTTGTAAAGTTACATCTCCTTTATTATCATTAGAAGTCTATGCTTAGTAAGTATACATAACATGCTTTTCTTGCTGAATGTTGCAGTTTAATTTTTTTTTTTGAAAAATAACTATTTAGCAACTATTCCTTATTATTGTTGTGCATTAGCCTGGAAGTGATGTTAGTCAAAGATTGTTGAGGGCTCGCAATTTTTTGAGATCAGCAAGGGAATCACTTAACAGGACTGAGGTACACTTATTATGATTTAAAAATGATGAATTATTTTTTTATGTACTGCTGAAACAGACACTTCCTAAATAACAAAACAAAAGAAGGAACGCTGTACATGGTCTGCTTTCAAGCAATAAAATAATATTTTAATGCACATGAAACATAGTTGATTTGGATTTACAAGGGATTAGCTGATAACACATAAAATTATTCACACATGGATACAAACTTTGTTTTCACCTTGAAATTTGGGTTGCTGAAGATAGCTAGTATCTGCAGAGGAAGATGAAAAATTCTGATGAGTGCAAGTAGTGAGAAAACTGAAAAACTTTAAAACTATAATTTATAAGCTGACTAATAAAACAGAAGAGCTGAAACATTAATTCTAAATTCTTAATATTTATTTTCAAAACCATTTTAATTTCCCCTTTTCAGCATGCTAAGTAAGCATTTTTATTTCTAATAATCCAAAGCATCCTCAATAACTAACCCTTCCATCTCATATTCTCTTCCATGTACCTTATCCACGTCTTTCTTGGCCTTCCCCTAGAGCTTTTTTTCCTTCTTAACTGGGCTGCAAACATGTGAAGCACTTGTCTATACCACTACCATCATTCATCTGTGAAGCACATGTCTATACCACTACCATCATTCATCTGTGAAGCACATGTCTATTCCACTACCACCATTTATGTCTATTCCACTACCACCATTTATCTGTGAAGCACTTGTCTATTCCACTACCACCATTTATCTGTGAAGCACATGTCTATTCCACTACCACCATTTATGTCTATTCCACTACAACCATTTATCTGTGAAGCACTTGTCTATTCCACTACCACCATTTATCTGTGAAGCACTTGTCTATACCACTACCATCATTCATCTGTGAAGCACTTGTCTATTCCACTACCACCATTTATGTCTATTCCACTACCACCATTTATCTATGAAGCACTTGTCTATACCACTACCACCATTTATCTATGAAGCACATGACTATACCACTACCACCATTTATCTATGAAGCACATGACTATACCACTACCATGACCATTTATCTGTGAAACACATGTATAGCAAATTCCCCTTAACCAGATCCTTTTCATAAACTCCTCCAAAGCAACCTTCATTCTAATCCATTCCAGAAACTGTGCATTTGACACCCAACCTGCGAGTTAATTTAATGTAATTTCCTTACACTAACATGTGTTATATTTTTTCTAGGGGGAGGGAATGCTCTCAGGACCTGGAGCAATGGAAGCAAGTGAAACGGAACAGGCAACATCAAATTCTGGAAATGAAAGCCAGGAAGCTCAGTTGAGGTAGTGTGCTGTAGTGTACTGTAGTTTTTACAGAAAGCTTACTTAGTAAAGGTTTTAATTGAATAACATAAATTCACTATAAAATTATACAGTTGATGATTGGGGCTTTCTCCTTTTCAGCTTTGAGAAACGGCCAATAAACAAAGAACATTCTAAGCTGTTAGAAAAAGCTGATTTACTGTATTTTAACATTTTAGTTTGATGTCAGATGTTTTTGGCTTACTTTAATTATAACGAAGTTTTTATTTGTGACAGTCCATGAGAAAACCAACACTTTTGAAGCACAACGCAAACATGTTTTTGCAATTTTAAACAAAAAAAAATGCACCTTCCTTCGAAAAAAACAAACCTTGCTTTTCCCTACATTCGAAAAGAATGCAGAACTGAGTTTGAAAAGAATGTGTTAACAGCATTCGAAAAGAACGCTGTAACTGCATTCGGAAAAACTTGGCAGTAGATTTGTCAACAACTTGGAAATTCTATTCAGCTTATAACTTGAAAAGAACACAAAACTTTTATGAAGATTAATGCTGAGTTTGAATTGATTAGGATGAACTAGGAAAACCAAAAAAACTGATTAACACACACAGTTTGCTTTTGAAAAGTGTTTTGAAGATGATTGCAAGAAATCGCAAACTTGAAAGTTGTTTTGTGTGTTATTTGTTTATAAAAATTCCACTATAAATTGTTAAAATTAATATTAAACGATTAGTTACACTGTTTGTTGTTTTTGCTTGTGCTGCCCTGTCACAAAAACAGCATAAGTTTATTGATACTGTATTATTTTATTACATGTATCTAAGGCCAGAAATAAAAGATATAAATGTATTATTACATAAATAATCAATTATTTTTTATACACTGTTTAAGTATTTAGCACAACAGCAGAAAATGGTGCAGTGATCTAATTTCTAGGAAAATATGTTGTGTTTTGTGTCAGACTTGATTGTAAACTTCGATCAAGATTTTGCGAGTTTTGCAAAACTGTAAATTTATCAAGAAAAACATATAAATCACTAATCACTATTTATTATATACTAGTTAAAATACTTAACATCTGTTATACACAGAAAGCAGTTTGTAATTCTTCAGATCATTAAAAACTATTTACGTTCAAGGGCGGCGGAGCAGATTGAGATATCGAAAATGTTTTTTTACTACACTTGCGGAATTTTCCCCTTTGGACGTTTATTAATAATGAAACATAAACAATCAAAGACCAGAATTTAAAATGATTCCCAGAAATACACAGAATTGGCATTTCAGAGAGTTAGTTTGCCAAAATGTCTGGCCCGGGAGAGCAAGCTCCCGGATCACTTTTGTTATAATATTTTCAGCCCCCCCCCGCCCCCAATCATCTTCAGCTTCTGCCGCCCTTGACATTATAAAACCTGCTTTTTAATTAGGATCTAAATGACCGGCAGCCGGTCACACAACTCAAAATACTAAATGGCCGGCAGTTTATCTTTTTTTCTGAAAATACAAGTTTAACAAACTAAACTCAACATTGAATGTCCCTCCATGGATAAAGAACCATAAAACAATTCAGAAGTTGGCATTAGAAGAAAAAAATTGGTTTTTAGTTTTATGTAGGGAACACATAAGTACTGTACTTTCATAAGACACTTTTGTAGACAATTGACTACCAATTAAGCAAATCAAAACACTAATGGCTGGCAGTTTGTTTTCCCCCCTAAAAATTGAGGGTTTGTGTGTCGATAAAGAACTGTCAAGCGATTCAGTAGCTGATGTTAGAATAGACTTAGTTTACGCCTGGCATTTCTCTAGTGAAGCTCACTGCCGGTCAAGTAACTCAAAACACTAAATGGCGGGCAGTCTGAATTTGTTTTCTAAAATACATTAAAGGTAAATACTAATGTATTACAAAGCATTTCCATTGATAAAGAATGATTGTAAAAGCATTTCAAATGTTCACCGATTTCCTATCTTAAACTTAATTGTCACGTTGGCCAGACTACAGTAGTGTGCCTGGTGTAAACTATAAACCGATTTTCACTTCTAACACTGGCTTCTGAATCACCTGATGGTTCTTTTTTGATATAGGAACATTCGATGTTTTATTTATTTTATTTTATTTCACTTCCCATGTTTAGCCCGAAAAAAGGGGTCGGCAAACACCCACAGAACCAAGATCCAGTTACGGGGTTCCCGTAAATGTTGATTTTACTTAGTAATTTTCTTTATTTAGGAAAAAAGGGAACTGCTGGCCATTTAGTTTTTTGAGTTGTGTTACAGTCTGCCGGTCATTTAGACACTTCCTTTTAAATAATTTTATGGACTGTCATCTTTCTGATGTACATGTATAGTGATTAAATATGAACAGTTTATAAAAACAAAATTATAGAAATGACACCAGAGCAATTAACCAGATGCTTTCAAAACTTTGACCTTTCTGCTATTTTTGGCTACTCTTTGGCAGGGCCAAAAAACTGGAAAGATAATTTCTGTACATCACCCTCCATTCACTCAGAATTGGTATGTACAGAAAAAAAAGTCACCAGATCTACCAATCAACATATTTTTCATGGCTTGATTTCAAGTGGCACATTTTACACAGCTTGCATTTTAAACTGAATTTACAAGTATTCTTTGCATGTATTTTGTCAGGCCAAAAAAAACTTCAATTTACTGAAGATCAGACATTCAGAATCATTAATTATGTTTTGTCTCACTTAACTTTGTGATCCTCTGACTTACCAAGCGATTTGGTTAGCAACATGTGCATCATGCCACTTGCAACATTTTTAAACCAATTAGAATTTTATCTCAGTGTTTGTTCATTGCTAAGAATAAAGTACTATTTTGTTCCTCTACTTATTCTGTTTGGATGGTATATACTAGAACAATTTATCTCTAAAAATTCAAAAGCAGTTTAATGTGTTAGTTGAAGAGACTACTCTAAAAGTGAAAAGGGTAAAAGATGGTGTTGAAATTTTTTCAATATCTTATTTAGGTCTCAAGATATTCATGTTTGAGTATTTTAAAAGATGATCTCATAAGTTGTGTTTCCTCACTTTGGTAATAATAAAAATAAAACAATTGTCTTTTTGTTAACAATTTGAGGACCTTGGTTGAGAACCTGGCAAATTGATTATTGAAATGACCAGCTAGTTGAATCTGGGCTTTAGCTGTTAAAATAAATCATAATCATTAGCTTGATTAGCTTGGATGGCATACAATATGGCACGGGTTCACAAGCTCTACATCATTTTCTGCTTTTTTTCATATATTATTATTTACTTCATCAATATCTTCACATGATCATGTTGTTAATGGAGTTCCCGATATTTTGCAAGATTTTGACGAAGATTGGGCCATTTTTTCCACAAAAACAGATGAGTTAAACGTGTCTGTGGTTGTCACACGTGGTCGCCATTTTGAATCTCTCTTCTCTTCTGTTAGGTGAAGAAGATTTCACCAGGTCAGGGTTACATATTGTACAAATTCGAGTGCTACATTTAATTTGGATTACTTATTACATGTGGAGACGTTCAAGCTAACCCTGGTCCTTGCCGTAACATCAAAGAACGACCTTGCTCTAACCACCGGACTTCAAAGAATATTCTTCATTGTATGTCACTCAATGCAAGGTCAATCTGCAGTAAGCTGAATGAGTTCCAGTGAAACTAAAAAAAGGTGGACGTGGTTGCAGTTACTGAAACCTGGCTTCATCAAAGAATAATTCAGGGGAATTTCCCTCAGACCATATGCTAATTACTTTCGACGTCATTATTCCACTGAAGCGCATCAAGCCATTCAAACGTTATATTTATAACTAAGGATTTATAAGGATGCTGATTTTGACGGATTGCTGAAACTCTTAAATTATATTCCTTGGGATATAATTTACGATGAAAGTGACATGGACATGGATTTTTCAACTGTCAAGTGGATGGATCTTTTTCTGGCAGCTGTCGATGACTGTGTTCCCAATATTGAAATAAAATCAGCCAATAGTGCTCCTTGGATTGATGCTGAAGTTCTTAAAGCTGTTAGAAAGAAAGGCTTAAAAAGCGGGCTAAAAAGTCATCTTCTGAATATCACTGGGAAATATTTCCATTGCAGCGTACGAAACTCAAATTATTTAGTAAATGGAAGCGAAAGCAGTACTTCAAAGGTTTGTCATCAACTCTGACTGAAAATCCTAAGCGATTTTGGGCTTCAGTTCAATTCAGTTTATTGATTTGTTTGGCCATAATACATCTGTATACATCAAATACTTAAAAATAATAAAAGAAAAGATGGCGAGGAAGCCCATAAAGAAACCAGGAGGCTTATAAACTATGGGCTCCCCCATATTAAGATA
>JANCMA020043256.1:0-16335 GCA_024336925.2 Zoanthus solanderi
TTTGGCCGCGCGCTCTCCCCAGGAAGATTGAATAAAACCGGAAACAGGTTTAAACAAAATTTACGTTGGATTGAATACAAAAATAGAGGATTGAATCAAAAACAAAAAAAGAATCTTAACTGGTAGGAGGCAAACCAGTTGGCTATTTACAAAGAATGAAGAATTTGCCCCTGGGATCACCGAGGACAAATTAAATCCATTCAGTAGTCCGAATCGGGGATTTGAACCCGGGTCTTCCGTATTCAAATCCCTAGCTCTGACCACTGAGCCACGCTGTTCTTAGTGTTGAATGTTCCTTGTTATATTTCAGTACCGCTTTTTTAGCATGTTTCAGTTGTTCTTTGAGATTTTTCCATAGTTTTGACTCTCCTTAGGCTGAGATAATTTAAATCATATCAAATCTCAGTTTAGGTTTGGGATTCTTTGGGCTTGGCGTGAGAGAGTGAGATTTACGTGAAAAGAGTGAGCTTTAAGGGAAAAGCGCGAGGTTTAAGGGAAAAGCGCGAGGTTCAAGAGAAACGTGTAAGGTTCAAGTGAAAAGCGTAACGTTTTGTGAAAAACGTTAGATTTAAGTGAAAGTGGTAGGTTTAAGTGAAAAACGTGAGTCTCGCGCCAAAAGCGTTAGAGTTGGCAGGTATGTTAAATAGTAAACCATTTTTAATTATATTGAATGAACATTAGTGGTGATATATGTACGAGCACAACTACTCAACACAAAAGCTTAAACGTTTTTTGTTTGGTAGCATTTTACCTGGTCATGTAATCAGTAAGACCTGAAAAAAACTCCTTTCCCTCATGCTCGTGGTAAAACTGTTTTGCAAGTTCCTTTGTGAGAGTAACTTCCTTCTGAAGAGATATCCCGAAGCCAGCCTCTTTGATTCTCTGCATGATTGCATCTGTTATGTTAAAGTATTACGGTACAATAAATATTAATAAAGATGCTGAACAGCAAGTGTGTAACTGGTAAAATATAGTGTAACTGCTTTCCATAACTATCATTGAAGCACTGCCTTATATCGAATGTTCTTTATAAATTAAAAGTCTAAAAAGTCAGCAATACAAACTACATAAAATCATTAACTTTTGTTGCAAATCATCAAACTATCTGTGTATATCTAGTTTTAAAACCAAAAAGTATTGAATTCTAACAGAAATACTTGAAAATCAGTTCTTTTACCACAACACATTCTAAGATACGTGATAAAATTTCACAACTTACCATAATTTTTAAATACTAAATTTAAGCTCTACGAATGAAAATCAGGACGTATATGCATGTCATATATATGCAGGGTTTTCAGTTTTTGCTGGCAATAACAAAGTTTTCAATAATATACCAAAACAATTTATAAAAACGATTGAGAAAAAAAAAATTCACTAAAACAACTGCAAAACTAAAGTACAACACAATGTCAATGTTTGCATATCATTTCTAATACGACAACACATACATTGGTTTTGTGATCGTCACAAAGGTGAGCAGATTGTATTGCTCAAATAAATTGATTACACAAGCATCAAGCTTCATTAAAGTAAACGTTTTTAAGAAAATCAATTTTTTTCTTAAAAACGTTTACTTTTATGAAGCTTGATGCTTGTGTAATTAAAAAATTTTTAAGAAAATAAAAATTTTGTGTATTCCACATTTCATGTATTTCAAATTATAAATTCAATTTAGTAGACTCACTGAGCTGAATGTACAATAAAAACAAAAGACTACCCAGTAGCCTTACTCGTGCCGGTTCTTGCAAGTTTTTCAATTGAATCCATGAAAAATAAGAAAGAAACTTGCTGCTATAGAAATATAAATTACTGTGATTTTGATGGGAGGGGGATGTGTCGCCAAGGAAAGGAAAGAAATCGAATCAGTAACCGAATCGGGAACCGAACTCGAAGTAACTTGTAGTATTTTTTTTTTATGATAAACTAAAATGTCTCAAAACTTCAAATTATCCCAATGTCTTTTAGTTTTAAACTGAGAAAAAAAAAGTAAAAATAGCGAACTCACGACGTATTAGACGATAAGTTTTTAAAAAATATTGACGCTAGTATCCCACGTTTCGGAGTCATCTGGACTCCATTATCAAGGGTTTAATGAACTATATTCCTGTATAACGATTACAATAAGCAAGTCAAACAAAAGAATTCAAACAAAAACTTTTTTACGAACAGAATCAATCTTTATTATGTAATTAAACGAAACTTTGAAAAGAGTAGCAGTCGTGAAATTAATCTTTAGTTGCTCTCGGCCTCTACGACTAGCTATGCTATTCGGGTAATTTTCAGTTTTATTCTCGATTTTTTAACTAGTTTCAGATCCATTTGTATGAAAACAAGAGACTCATTAAGCCTTTACTCGTAGTACGCGTGGAACCGGGGACAAATCCCATATATGGCAGTCACTGAACCGAATCGCTAATCGCAACATGGAAAAAAAAAAGAAAAAAAAATGGAACCCAAAAGTTGACTCGTGGTACCACGAGTAAATATTCAGTTCTATCGGTAATTTTCATTTGGCGACATAAGTGTCTACTGCGCATGTGCATTCTATTTTTTGTTTTTTTTCTTTTACTGATAAATGATGATGATATTAATAATGATTTCTTTGATCTTGAAGCTTTTCTACGAGTACCTATTCATCTTTAAATAAACAGGTAGAGCAACAAACAAGAATAAAAATAATTACGAATTGAAAAATCAAATCCCACGTGCGTAACCCAGCAACTCTGGCTTATTTTATATAAACCTGAACAGAATTTATTTGCTAAGAAGACGTGATACAAAAACAAACAAAAAAATATGGCTTCAATAGAATTTTACGAAAGTCTTTTCAAGTATCGTTTTCTTAAAGCCTTGTTTCTCTAACTTTAACGATCAATAGGCGCTTGTTACTTTCTTTTAAATCCTCTCTTATCACTGCAAATTCTAGTATATCTCACCAGTTGAGATATGTATATATGCTGTACGCTGGATTCTTTGGGATGTTGCTGTCAAGGTATGGAAAGTTCACTATCTTGAAATTGTAGTCCTCTCTTTTGTCGTAAATGCTGATATTTATTCCTTCTGTACCTTTTCCAGTGTTAATTTTTGTGACTAGATAAGTTGTTCTGTTTAAGTAACTGTAGTGTTCTTCAGTTCTAACTCTAGTGGATAAATTTTGTTGACAAAGTTGCCAAAGTTACAGTTGTTGATGCTTAGCAAATCGTCGATATAACGAAAAGTTTTGTTGAACCGAAGTGCCACGTTGATATTCGTTTTTAACTTTTTCATAATAAATTCATATTCGTAAGTATGTAAGAATAGATCTGCTAATAACGGGTCACTATTAGTACCCATAGGGATTTCAATAACTTGTCTAAAA
Organism: Zoanthus solanderi; assembly: GCA_024336925.2. Taxonomy (NCBI): domain Eukaryota; kingdom Metazoa; phylum Cnidaria; class Anthozoa; order Zoantharia; family Zoanthidae; genus Zoanthus; species Zoanthus solanderi. The sequence goes on from JANCMA020043256.1 coordinate 3,362, forward strand.
CTTTACATCAGCAGGATACCTAAATAGTGTGCATTTCTATAACTGGTTTCGGCTCCACTTGAAGAACAATGCAGTTGGATTTAATGACGTGGCTTAACGTTTTGTGACCGCCTGAACATCAAACCGTATCCACGCTTTGATTTGTCTTCCAGACCTTGTTATCACAAGTTTACCAGTGACCAGTTCCTGTGAGTCACAATCTGCTGAAACAACATCACTATGATCGGATCGCTTTCATACTCCTCCACCTGGTTTAAATCAGCGTGAGTTGTGGAACAATGGTATCACTTACGAAACTTATTGCCCACCCTAGCTTTGTCAGCAACAGAGCGGCTTTCTAAGGAGGCAATGTGCGTCTGATTAACTTGGTCGGCTGAAAAATACACCATTATAACAGCGTTAGGATTTTCCTTTGCATACGCTGCCGGAGGAAGAGCTCCTGCCTTATCTTTTGTGGTCTCGCCCCTCACTGTTCTCTGCTGTACTAGACGGTTTTCTCCAGCCACTCCTTCATGGTCTCTTCTGCTTTTTGTAGGCGTATCAGCAGGCAATGGAGTCATGAATTTTGCATCCTTGAGGATGTTTCGAGTAAACTGACACATGTTAAAACCTAATATTTAAAGTATTAGCTATGCTTAATTAAGTTTTGATGTTTACATAAGCGTTATTCGTGACATTTTGGTTGACAGTTATTGTTAAAAAAGAACTTAGTGATATGAGTAACAAAAAAGCACAGATCAGATTGAAAACACAGGAGATTTGTAAGAGAAAGCTATAGCTAACCAGAAAACTGTTAATGAAAACTGCTAACCAGGAAACTAGGAAACTCGCAACAGAAGTAAGAAAATGTTCAATTTATAGATTTGGTTTATTTGAGTCAGTGTTTAATTTTTCGCTTAAGGCTAATAGTGATCAGATCGGATTTCTCTTAGATATATACTCTATTTTCAGATCGAATAAAAATACCAGAAAATATACGATTTGTGGCGTATTAGTGGTTGGAAATTTATAGGAATTAGCTAGTGACCGGAACAAAGGACAAACCCGTTTGTGGCACCGGGTAGTACGAGGATGGATGGGTAAAGTAGTTTAAATTACCCCCCATTTCGTTACTCACTTTAATGATTCCTTTGATATGGTGCCGAAGTCTGTAGCATATTGAAGAGCAACAATGGTTTCGACTTCGTGCTTAAAATGAGGAACTGCTTGTAAACAGGGCCGGCGGAACGCTTCTGCAAGTGGGGCAGCCAAAAGAATGGACTCTTGTGACGGACATGTACACTAGCTCCGTGCGCATAGCTTGTTATACTTGATTTAGTGAACTCAAATAAAGTAAAACGTTGGTAATTTTTATTTTATTTTTGAAATTACTAAATGATTAGTTTGCCCAATCATGGACAATAATGCACGACGATTAGTGAAATTTTCAATAAAAGCTCGAGAAAAATATTATCAATCAATTTTTGTTTTTTATTTATGATATTTCAATATTTTAGGTGCAAAAAGTGGGGGGAGGGGGGGGGCAGCTAAAGCCTCCCAGTCCACCTGTCTCCAGGGTCCCTGCTTCCTCCATCAGTTTTCTAGCTTCTGTGGAGGTTCTCCCTTCTATCAACTATTTTGCAGCTAGTTTTCATTTGCAGTTTGTGTCGAATTATTGTCAGTGACCTTGCTCTGAATGATCTCATCCAGTTGCACTTGACAGAGTGGTATTGCGCAGACGCAGACACACCATTCGAAAAGCTGGTTGCAACCGATTCTTTCAAGGTAACCATTGTCTGCACTAGGCCCTCTTAATATTGATATCGCATGCCTTTGAGACCTCCTTTGAGATTCTGGAAAACACATGACCCTCCCTTTTGAAGTTCGGAAAAAAATGTTCCCCCCCCCTCCCCCCTCATAAATAAATGATACCTCCCTAAAGAAGAAGAGAAAATCTTTTAAGGTTAATTTATTTTCAGCTTGTTTGAAATCACTTTAGGAGTAACTTAATAACATATTCATTGAATTTCATTTCTTGTAATATTTCTTGTTTCTATAATTTAAGTTTTTGTTTAGTCCGATGCGACGTCTCAGAATACCACAACCCAATTTGTTGTTGTTGATTTAAATACAAGCAATAAATTTTTACCATTGAAAAGAAAACAGTAAATAATTCAACGTGTTTATGACTTATTGTGTTTTCTTTATGGACGCTAAAAACCTATGTGCAAGTAATTACGATTCAGACTGAATTAAACAGACTCTGACAAAAACTGAAAAATTGAAAAGTGTCCGAAGAATGAATAACCGACTGAATGAGAATTTCATTAAAGTTTTTATTTTGCCTGATTGGAAAGGCGTCTTCAACCTATTTCACGCAAAATGGTTCATTAATTATTTAAATGTTTTGTTCCAGCTATTTCTTTTCTTTCATTTTTGAAGTTTTGTTCTATAGTATAAAAACGTGTTTTCGAGTTTCTTACAAAAAATTACCGTTTTGAATGTTTTTCTTTCTAGCCATGATGAGTATTGTCAATATTTTAATTCTTATCTGAAGATGCAATAGAACTGAAACAGCAAGATGTAGTCTTTCGAAAGGTATTTTTAAACCCCTATGAAGACTTTGGTTTCGTAAAACACGTAGCATATATGTAGTGCAATAAAAACTAAACTTCGGACAACTTCGTAAAGGTGTCGGAAGGTATCGACTAGCTGTCGATGTTCGATGACGTCATACCGAACAAACTTCGTCAGGGTACGGGTATATCAAATAAAATTTTAATCCCGCTGTTGGCTCTGACGTTGTTTGCACCATCAAGTTGGCTTGAAGTAATACATCTAAAACATCTCGATTGATCTCTGGCACTGTAAATTTGAAGTTTAAACCAATTGAAACAAAAGTATATAAAAAATCCATTCCTAAGTGCATTTACAAAAATATAGTTCGAGGACCAACAACGACGCCACGAAACGTCATTAGCTCTACAGTCGATTCGCCATTTTGAAAATCTTCCTAGCAAGTTGTGTTACGTTGAAGGAATCGGCGAATTTTAGGTTGACCGCATTGCTTTCCTTCATGACTGCCTATCCAGTATGTCCGACCGTTTGGGGCTTAAAATAAAGGAAAATGCTGGGAAGACGAAGTATTCTTCACTTAACTTGAATCAGACTTATAAAGGGACAAAAGTTGAAACCAAGACCAGCACAGGTTTGTGCTTAGCTATTATATTGTTTTGATGGTATATGGGTAAAACCAGAAAAACTTATGCGTTTTTTTCTCATAATCTAAACTACCAATAGGTTGTTCTTTTTTATGTCTAAATACCAGTTGCTTTGCCGCCGACCACGATCGGATCAGGGAAGTTGCTATATTTTAAGCAGTTTCTAAACAATCTGGCCAGATTTTTTTCCTCTTTGAAATTATGAGTTCATTTTGAAACGCCTTGTTGTATTTTTGTTAAGGACCGGCTCGCCATGGGTTGCAGAGTCTTGGAAAGATTGGCTCTACACGTCGTGTACCGCCACCGGCTAATCTCCCATCTCTGAAAAGCGAAAACTCCGGTAACGATCCTACGGTTTCTCTCGTACCAAGTGGTGGAGGAGGATGGGGAAGTACGAAGGAGAAACTTCAGGAGACACCTTCAGTAACTCCAGCGTCCTCAGCTTCCAGTTCGACGACATCGCAGCAAAATGCGCCGTCTATTCAGCAGCCGCAGTTGCTGCCGCAGCGGCCATCTGCGACGCCATCTTGTGCTCAACCGGTTCCACAAGTTCAACAGCAGACGCAGCAAGGCCAACAACAGCAGTCACAAAATACGGGGCAATCACAAACTCAGCAAAACAAACACGAAGGGCAAACAAAAACTTGGGGCAATGTATCGTCAAGCGGGGTTGGTGGTCAAGGTAAGGTTTCTTTTCATTGCTCCAAAAAAGTTTTCAAATAAACTAGATAGCATCACTTCCGTCGTATGATACAACTGTCTTGTAGAAAATTTGCATGTTTGTCATAAAAAAATTAGTGCCCATTGTTTAATGTTTGTTGGTGAACATATTCTAGGTTTTAAAGTTTGATATTTTTCTAAAGTATTGTTACATTTTTGAATGTTTGCCTTTCATATTTTGTAGTGTAAATTTGCTCTCTTTATTTTTCATTTTTTGCTTTTCTTTGCCCATTTCATTGGCTATTTTTGTTCGAGAGCTTCAAATGCGAAGTAACCAACACAAAGTAACAAATCCTCCATGGAACAAACGAAAGGGAAATTTTTTTGCTACTAGTAAAACTCATTCTACTTTTTTGGTGAATTTTGTTTGCGCTTCTGTTTAGTTTTGTTTGTTTCATTGCTGGATCCCATGTCAAATCAGCAATATTGTTCTTGCTTTGCTTCAACGAAAACATTTAGGCTGTAGAATATTGTGAGTTGTACAGATTTGATAAAAAAATATTTGAAGAAATTAGAGAACTTTTTATTGAAAGACGCCTACAGGACTTACTTGAACAACATTTGGTAATGCGCTGACCCTAAACTTTCCTTTCTTGTAGGATTTCTTTCATACTGCTATGCTAATGTACTGAGAATTTTTATATAATCCCAGAGTTTCATTTTTCCCCAATCACTGCCGTTTTTATTTAAAGCAAATATAATTTTATGATACTCGGTGTTTTTTTTGTTAGAAAGTGAAAAGTTTACAAGTTTTAACTTTAATAAATGAAGTTGTGTACTGTGATAATTTTTATCTTCATATTCATAAACAACAATGTCTGCTTCAAAAATAAAAAAAGCAAAATAAAAATATTTAGCTCTAGTTAATGCAGAAATGAAAACATGTGCATCAACCAGGGTTCTCCCTAAATTTTGGAGTAGAAGGAGAATAAAATGGAGTAGCCGGCAGAGGAATTTATAAAGGCCGTTGAATGCAAAACAAAGTATTTATTTATTTTTTTAATTGGATCTGAGTAGCTGGTGCGGCCCAGATGACAAGCTGGCGATTTTCACCAGGGCTTACGGAGATCTCTGATCAACAAGCATAGGTTGAAACTGGAATGAAATGTTCTTTTCTTAGCCAGTCAGTGTTCAGTGTCTTATTCACTGTTCCAGTGTTAACATCAGCAGAATAATTTCGGTAGTGGGGTGAGTTGGGTCCTGTTGGGTTAGGGTTAGGAGCTGTTCTTTTCCATTTCATCTTGAAAAAACATTTGGAATTTGGAAAAATTAAATGGCACATCCCACTTAAGCATTGCACTTTACTACAGCTTATATCACCAAAAGGCAAATTCTAGAATCCTTCTTTTAAAAACTAGACAAAAACACTGTAAATAAACAAAAAACATTCCCCTGTACTTATTTCTTATTATTAAAGACCATGGAGAAAAGACAGTAAGAAAGCAAGTAGTGCTTAATTCAAGTTTTTAAGATATTTATAGTTATAATTTATTATCCTCAAAGAAAGACTGCAATGCATTTTGAAAATTTGGAAAAAATCATTTTGAAATTAAGTAGAGGGTATTGCATGGTGGCTTGAACATATGAAGTTTATCTTCAAGGTATGTATTTCGAAAATAAATAAAAACAAAGGGAAAAACAAAGGAATGACATCAGTGATATCTTCACTATTGAGAAAATGGAAAGTATGTTACTTGTATCCCAGATGTTGTTTCATGTGAAATTTGCAAGTGGCATATTTTACAGTAAAACACACTCATATCTATGTAATAAATAGAATTATAATATAATAATTGTGGCGTCACACGGGAAAACGTACACTAATGCCTATCCATTACAACGGATAAAAGCGTTTTCTACCCGTTAACTATGCGTTATAATGCTTTTTGAACCCGTTAAATGTTTTTGACAACCCGTTAATTTGAAATTGAAGCCGTTTTAATGCTTTGCTCTACCCATTATTTATTTTTTGCAATCCGTTGTAACGCTTTACACTACCCGTTATTTTTTCTTACAATTCGTTTTAACGCTTAGCACTACCCGTTAATTTTTTTTTACAATCCGTTTTAACACTTTGCACTACCCGTTATTTTAACTTTAAGGTTCTTTCAAGCTTTTGAGATGCAAGATTGATGTAACAAAAAACAATAACAACTTATTGAAGATCAGACATAAGATTCGCACGATAGCTTTATAATTCACGATTTACGATATGTTTACTATCACGATTGGCTAAATTTCACATTTCACCGTCAATGAAAGATAGATATGGATGATAAAATGTTATGAAAACGTTATAAATCCTGTTTTCGTGTACCTCGAAACTGAGAGCTGTCGGTTTCCTTCCTTATGAATCTGAAAACGTGACCAGAATAAACTCCCAAGAGACCACTCACGAACGAAATTATTATTTCAATTACAAGCTGTTCTGTAATGTTTGATCCTTTGTTGGAGCAAAAGTGAGAGAATCAATTTTAATATAAAATAATATTTTTTTAATTCTTTGGTTTGAGTTCGTCTGCAAGAAAAATGCCAAGAAAGGCAAAACAGAAAAGGCCCTATCTAGTTCCCAGAGCTTCTCATTATATCCGGGCAATTTGGAAGTTTAGCAAGCGTGAGGAAGTTCGTGACCATATTGCACGTGGAGGGATTGTGTTTTGTAAAAAGTTCAAGGCTTGTTTTATGTTATTTTATTGAAACTTTTCAAGTTTTCTGTTTTATTTTTACAAATCCTGATTGTATCTGATTTGGATTTGCTGGTTTCACTGCTAGTTGGGATGATGAAAAAAGAATAAATCGTGAGTTTGTTTAGTTGCTGTTGTAGCTGTGTTGTTGTTGCAGAGTTTCATGCTTTCCCGTTATTGTTATGATTTAAGTATGTTGGAATATTTGTGTTACTGACTTTTTTTCTACTAAAGAAATTTTTGTTGCCCATCTGAGTTTGTTGTATCGTTACAATGTTTAATATGATCGTGAGAACTTGTACCCGATCTTTACTTGTCTAGTATAAATTTCGAGAGAGTTGATGAGATTGAATTTGGACTTGAATTTGGACTTGAATTTGCTTTTGGCTACATACCGTTATAGCATGTTTTGTTGAGCCGTTAAAACGCTTTGGGCTATGCATTAAAAAATTTTGCTCAGCCGTTAAAACACTTCGACTCATGCATTAAAATATTTTCCTTACCCATTAAAATGCTTAGGCTAATGCATTAAAAAAATTTTCTCACCTGTTAAAAACGCTTTGGCTTATGTGTTAAAACATTTTGTGTACCCGTTAAAATGCTTTGGCCTAGCCGTTAGAAATTTTTGCTAAACCGTTTCTGTTTTCACCCATTATTATGGCATTATTTTTGGCCGTTATAGCGGATAGGTATTAGTTTACGTTTTCCCGTGTGACGCCACAAATAGTCTTTGAACAATATCAGTGTATATTTAGTTATTAATGTACTATATTTACTTTTATAAAGGATATAATAATTATAAGGAGCTTCTATAGTTTATACTATATGTTAAAAACTCTTTATTATCATTGTTAATAATTATTATCATTGTCATTACCCAACACCTAATTTGAATATGATATCTGGCCAACTTTGCAACTTTTCTGCTGTAAAGAAATACTGTGAAGGTAAAGGTTGAAATTTCAAATTTGCATTGTGCACATTCCTGTTTTACAGTCCCGAAAGGTAAAGGACAATGGAGAAAAGATAGGAACAAGGGGCAAGACCATTTAAACTGGAGACCTCTTGACCAAGACTATCAAAGGCAGTTTAAGAATTCATCTGGAAGGCGCGAAGGATCTAGTGGAACTCCACCTCAACGGTATGGAGGGATACCAGATAAACGACCTCAGCCAAGATCATGTTTTCCTCAAAAAAAGACTCCAAAGGTAAGCATAACTTTTTTTCTTTTTTGTTTTCAGTGTAAGATTTGAACTGAATCAGTTAAACTGTACTGTGCAAAACTCATGGGAAAAAAGAGGACAGAGGACCTAATGGAGATGTTGGGGTTGAAGGAAACAGTGGTTCAGATGGCAAAGGAATGGAGTGAGATGGTACAGGCATGTGTTGAGGAGGGATGATGGACATGTTTTGAGAAAGCGTTGGAGTTTGAAGTGAAGGGGAAGAGGAAGCGAGGACGACCAAAGAAGACGTGGAAGATGCAGAAGATGGAGAAGGAGAGCAAGAGTGTTGGTTTGGAGAAGGACGATGCCATGAATCGAGTGAGATGGAGAGTGGGAGTTGGAGAGATTGTTGTTAGAGTGGGGTAAATCTGGCCACCCCCGTTTACTGGGATAAACCCAGATCAAAATTGGATCTGTTAATTGACTATGAATAAGTGGTTAAACAATCTAATTGATGTTTGACAATTTTTATAACTGCATCTCAGTTATTATTATAGGACTTCACACTTAATAATTATTTGATGAATTGTATTTTCAGTAATTTGTGCATAACCAGGTGGTGTATAAAAACTACTTTTAAAGGATAACCGAAAATCTTTAAGGCCGATACACACGAGGGAGCTTGCTCCTGCAACACGCTCCTGCAACAGATTTGCTCCTGGAGCTTGCTCCCTCATATTTAACCAGTTTGATTCAATGGAGCAAATTCCGGGAGCAAAATTTTGTTGCGCAACAATTTTTTTCGCATGAAATCGTTGGTACAGACGAGGGAGCTTTGCTCCGGGAGCATGTTGCGGGAGCGTGTTGCAGGAGTAAGCTTCCTCGTGTGTACCGGCCTTAAACATAAGTAAACCCCAAGCAACTGCGTAGAGTCCATAGTTTTGAAGTTAGAATTTTGATGACATCACAATGCAAACCACCCATTTAATCATGTTTTTCATCTACTCCCAGAAGCACTTTCATAGCTTTTTAAAAACAATACAACATTTATTTCACTGCACCTGCACTGGCTCAAAGTCATTGCTGTTTGCTGAGTATCTAAGAAAAAGAAAAAATCAGATATGAGCTTCCATCGTTCTACATTTTAAAATTTGTCACCGTTTGAGATTTTTTATACACCCCTTCTTCCCTGTCCTACCATTCAAACTAATCATTGTTTATACCTAAAAACAAAACATTAAACAAATCAAATTATAAACAAACTATAGAGATTTTTCTTCCCAACAAACTGCCCTGAGCGGGACTCGAATCCACGTCTCCCTCTTTTTTAGTCAGGCATGCGCATGCTAACCGCTTCACAATGGGGGTCTATTATAGTCTGGCGGTTTGGCGGTTTGTCCCTTTTTTACCTGTCAGCTTACGGAAAAACGCTCCCTTTCTGAGCGGTTAGAGGTTAAGATTTCATCGTGCGATGGCGGAAAAATATAATTTTTTGCTCACGGTTTGCGGTTGAGTCCAACTTTTTGAGCGGAATACAGCTTCAGGGTGTTAAAAAAATTGTTTGTTTCTTCTCTAGCCTTGGCTTTAAAGTGCAGTTCGCATAAACCATAATTTTATGCATCCATAACTAATTTAAGTAACTATCTACATTTAGTCTTTTTAGTGATAGGATTTTTAAAGGCTCAAAATCGAATCGTAGTTTTCCGAATATGGCGGTTTGTAACAAAAGTGGCGGCGGATTACGGTGTGAAGCGAAAAACTGCGACGGTTTACGGAAAGCCAGACCCCCTCTAATAAACCCCCACCATCGCATCAGGGACCCTCACGCCATTAGCCTCAAAACTTCAGTAATCAAATTAAGTGAAAATCATTCACTGAGACCATCGAAAGTGACATTTAAAGCCAGGAGTTAGCAATTCAACATAGTGTGTGTACACAATCTTTATCACCCGTTCACTGTCAATGAGCGTAGTTTTATGTATTGACTCAAAGTTGTGATCAAATCCTGCCGCTCTTTAATAGTTCACATTTTTCAATTTTTATCGAGTTGTTCATTTGTTTGTTTTACCGTGATCTTGCTGGGTTTTGTGCTTTTTAAGGTCTCCAACAAGAGCAATTTTAGGGGTCGACTTATATAACAGAATTTAAAAAACTGGGATTTTTAAATAAGGTTGACTTATACACCAGAAAATACGGTATACAGTTACATGAGTACCTTAAAAGAGTGCATATGGATACACAGCGAGCCCTTTTTCTCTATCAAATACCTTGTTAGGGATAACTGTTAAGGACAATTGTTAGGAATAACTGTTAGGGATAACTGTTAGGGATAACTGTTAGGGATAACTGTTAAGGATAACTGTTAGGGATAACTGTTAGGGATAACTGTTAGGGGTAACTGTTAGGGATAACTGTTAGGGATAACTGTTAGGGATAACTGTTAGGGATAACTGTTAAGGATAACTGTTAGGGATAACTGTTAAGGACAACTGTTAGGGATAACTAAACTGTTAGTGTTGAAATTCAAAGGTACAAAAAACATCTATTTCAAAGTATCTGATGAAAATGCTGTCTCGAAAAAATAATTTTAGTGGAACAAGATAAAGATTTTACACAAAGACAAAACATATAGGTTTGGACAGCCAAATAACTGCAATAGCATCCACACAGTGATAGCTTTAAAAGTTATTTTTAAAAAAAAAATTGAATTGAAAAGGGATATCTATGATCAGCATCTTTCTCCTTAAAAGGAGGAAAGGGGACAATTTTTCATCTTTGGGGGCTGATTAAACTCTCTACTTTATAGCATTTTGCATATCTTAAAATTTATTTTTGCCTAATATCACTCTTTCAGCAATCAAAACTTTGACAATCTCTACAGAACTTGGTAATAGAGATTTTTTACTAAAAAGAATATTGGTTAAAGTTTATATCTTCATTAGTAAAAAGAAGGATTACCTTCATCATCCCAGTTTTCTTCATCATTATCTGGGGCTTGCCAAGTGCTAATTGGCAATGTAGTATTGCCTTTGAAGTAAAAGCCTTCATCGTCCTTTGCATTATCTATCAACAAGCCAGATATTTCATGCATGAGATATCTAGAAACCACAACAGATAAAACAACCTGTCTGCAATTTCCACTTTAGTTTAAAATTGAAAAGATCTATAAAATAGTAATTGATAATCTGTTGAGAAAGTCAGAAATGGATGGCCTGGTGCATAACAAAACATAATAAATAAAAAATCTGTTATAGTCTATTATCGTAAATGTACATGGATATAGAGAGCATGGATATCTTCGCCACACAGTATTCCAGGAGTACCTGGAAAGCCATCGCGAATAGTCTGAACCTTATCACAAAAGAAATCCATGAACCTGTTTGCCAGTCCAGTGTCATTCTCATGAGTAGGTAGTTTCTTGACTGCTTTCAGGTTGAGCATTTTGTAAATAGAGGTATATAATAACCGCTGGTCATTTGAATTTTCAACTATTGCATTTGAATAAAACTGCATTCTAGAATCATAAATTAATTTATTTACATGTGTGCACTGGTCCACATACATCTCACGATGCACAGTAAGTCTAGTTCTGCGCCAATGACTTTCTAATCTTCTTCTCTTGGCTTTCGCAAGTCTGATATCATCAGAGTACCAAGGAGAATAAGGTCTTACAGTTACGACGCGCTTTTTTAAAGGTGGATGTTTGTCAAGTAATGACCTCAGGGTATTGTCATAGCAAATAGCCAGCTCAGACACCTTATCAGTACTCTCACTCTTAAAAAGTGCTGAGTTCTTGATATCTTGGATGAAAACATCTCTGTCCAGAGACCGTAATTTACGGAAGATTATTTCCTTTCTTTCAAACGCAGTGAACTGCACAGTGGTCCAACATCACTGGCAGGGTGAGACACCTGCAGATGTCTAACTAATGCTAATTACACCATGAAAAAACTTCATAATCGAATTCATTTGGTTTTTTTCCATTACCATTAGAAGGATAAGGACATTAAATACATACAAAAACTCACATTAATGATATAAGCACTTATAAAACATTTTTCAAAAATCAGCATAATGTTATTCATGTGTCCCCTCTAAGTTAGCAAATTATATGTCTAAACCAGTTCAAAAATAATGGTGGAAAAAAACTTCATTAATGCTTTCCAGTGAATTTCAGATAAAAAAAAATACACATTATTACTGGTTTTATTTTCATGCATTATCAGTATGGCATAACTAACAAGCAGGCCCAGGTTTTCTCAGAAGATAATAGTGAAAGCATAAAGCTGCTGGGAGCTGACTTCAATGATGTGGTCTTGGTGCCCATTCAGTGGCTTCCAGTAAGCTACAAGCTTGCATGTGCTATTTATACCTTATGATTGTCATTTGTTTGTTAAATGTGCGATGCTGATAACACCAAAACAGCTGTCCATTGCTGCCATTGTTCTGGATCATCAATTTATATGGTAGTTTGAAGGGGTATAAGCTACAACTACTGGAGCTTAAGGTGGCTGTTTTAATGGCCTCGAGTTAGCAACTAGCACTACATGTCCCATCTATACTTGATGGAACCATTTTCAAGAAAAGATTAAGACAAAAATTAATTCACTCAAAACTACGAAAATATTTTATATTATTATATTATTATTAATAACTGACCATTAATTTTAGCATCAGTTTATTATTAATAAAGGTTAAAAAGTTTATTATAAGAAAGGATTGAATTTAGTATAGGCAAACTTGCTTATATTTGCTTGAAAGATGATAAGTGGCCGGGCTATTTATTACTCGAGGTCAAAAAGGCCATAAGAGTTCTGCAAAGTAATATGGATGGTGCTATAAAACTTGAATATTCTAGCATTGACGACAGCTCATAATTTTATGCTGCTTAAGCTTTCAACAGTTTTCCAGAAAATCTAAAGTCGCTGGATTTTAAGCAATATAAGAACTCTTTGAAAAAGATTTTATTAGAACAAAGTAAAGAAGGAACCAAATAATTTTTAATATTTAGAACCAGCATAATTTTAAGTAATTGTAGTTTTTACTAATGGTAGTTTTTAATTATATAAGGATGAAGAGCTATGTAATAAATGGATATGCCATAATAAATCTTTATTATTATTATGTTTGTTAGAATTCATCTCAAAGCTTGGTGTCTTAGTTGCTTTGGAAAAATCACTGTGAGTGCAGGCAGCAACCAGCTGCCA
>JANCMA020043356.1:0-16332 GCA_024336925.2 Zoanthus solanderi
AAAGAATCGAGCAAGATGGAGAGTGGGAGTGGGAGAGATTGCTGGCAGAGTGGGGTAAATCTGGCCACCCTCGTTTAAGGGGACAAAACCGGATCAAAACTGGATTGATGATGATGATGAGTCCATTTTAGCTTGCTTAATTTTATTATTTGTCTTGTTTCGTGCATTTCTGTATTCTTACCAGTCGTATGAGGTGTCAGTAATGACAGCTTTAAGTTTGATGGAGTGCCTCGTGCATATCAAGCTAATTATGTCATCAGTAATCCAAGGGTACCTCTTACTGCGAACTCACGAACGCTTGAGAGGAGCTTGTTCACGACATTGAGAAATGTTTCTTTCCAAATATCCCTTATAGCGTCCGGGTTATTTATGTTCTGAAAATTTTCTAAACTGGTTCAGTTCTTTGAAATCTTAAAGAAAATCTTGATTTTTGAAGTGTTTGAAAGACCTTTTAGTTATAACGTTGTGCTGATTTACACAAGCTGAATTTAATTTTCAAACAGCAAAAATATCATGATTGCTTACACCGCTGCATACAACACCCGAGTGAACAATGTTTTCGGGCATCGTTATTATACAATGATGTGGGAGTGTTCTGCTATCAGGGGTGATGCGAGTTGGTTCTTTGATAACTTGTTCTAGACTATAAATACTCATCAGATCTACAAGCGTTTTGGTATAACAATGTGGCTTGTCTGAAAGTAAATTGCAATTTATGTCTCCCAAAAGATAAAATTCAGCGTTAGAACTGTCAACTCTACAAAGTAGGGACTCAAACAGTTGATTTGCTCAAACAGTTCCATGGAGGCTCCTGGGGGCCTTCTAGTCAGGTCTCTTAGCTTGAGGATCGTTACAGAGTTGACAAAAGTACCAAACTTTGCACAGTTAGGGCTTACGGCAGTACTACAAATGTTAGAGGGGGTGCCCAACACAAAAATTCACATGAAGCGAATTTTAAGAGGATTACATTTTCGAAAAGTTCACCTACTGGGCTCCCTGTGGCATTTAAACATAAAATACTATTTATGCCTTAAAGTACTCAGAATTCCATTTTTATTACTTTTAATAACATTTTCATTCCTTTATTTATAAATCTAATTGGGAAAATAGCGTATTAGTTAATCAAATAAGCTATTTAAGACATTGCCGGAAAACACTGGTACCCAGTCCCACTCTTTCATAAGTCATTTCCAAGATGGCGGCACCCATGCTTATCTACCAAAACTGTAAGTATCCAGCCTTTTATACGCTTTTTTTTAGTTTTCAAACATACTTCGAAATACAAGTTTTAGAGGCTGGGAAAGACTCGTACAACGAAAATACGCGAATAATAAATATTTTTCTTTCCAACGCACTCATCCGAAAAAATTGGTGTTTTGCCCTGAGCGGGACTCGAACCCACGTCTCCTTGATCATTAGTCGGGTGTCCTAACCACTACACTATCAAGGACCACCACGCTGGCAACGTAGCAGGAATTGATGTGATAGTTTTGTTAGCGGCGTGAGGATCCCTGGGGCCCAATACACATACTTCTTATGTAGAAAAAGCTTTGTTTTATGCTTCAAGAAGATTTTCAATGTGTTTCAATTTGTTTTGTCTTTATAGACTGACTGTACGACTTAAACGTTAAACACTCGAAATTTTAAAGATAATGGTGTTTTCTTGGAGTCGTTGTATTATATGCCAGAAATCAACATCAGAAGAGCTAAGGTGTCCATTAAGAGCAAGTGGAGATAGGGCAGACCCCAAGGCTGTTTACACTTCCTTTCTATGCAATGTTTTTTAATTTAATGTGTTGGAAGCCCTACCAATCGCTCTTTCTATGCCTTTCGACATAGATGCAGAAGTTTTGATTGAGAATGAAGCTTCGTGGCACAAATCGTGCCATCTGCAATTCAGTACATCAAAGCTGAATAAAGCAAAGGAGAGGTTAGCTAGGAAACGAGAACAAGCACAGAAAGAAGATGAGGAAATGCGAGTTTCTAAAACACGAAGGTTGTCTTCTCACAATAAAGAAGACTGTATATTGTGTGGTCAGGGTGGCCAACTTCACGAAGTCTCCACGTTCGCCACTGATGAGAAGCTCCGCCTGATGATAACAGAACTTCAGGACAGCACGCTTTTACCTAGAATTTCTGGAGTTGATCTCATGACAGCCGAGGCAAATATCACCTCAAATGCTTGACAGACCTGCCAGATCGTTACAGACGTCACACATCGAGAAAACGGCAAGAATTACGTGAAGAAGATGAAGAGAAAATAAAGGAGTCCCAGGCCTTTGTTGAGTTGGTTGAATATATCGAGACTTCTGTTGAAAACGATAACTTGATGTTTCTACTTTCCGAGTTGCATTCACTCTTTGTAAGTCGTCTTGGAACCTTGGGAATTAACAAAACTGTAAATAAAAACTAGACTTAAAACCTCCTTATCAGAAAACTTTCCAGATGATGAAGAGCAAAATGATGGCAAAAACGTTGTCATAATATTCAAGAAAGCAATCCAGTGCATGATTAAATATGCGGTACAGGAAAGGTATTTCTCAGAGGGTGCTCTGATTTTCTCCGAAATTGTTCGCAAAGACATGTTTAGTCATAAAGGCTTTACATTTTCTGGAAGTTTTACGAAAATCTGCCAAGAAAGCACAGTCCCTGCTAGTCTAAAATCATTGGTGTCAATGATACCAACTGGAGTAAACATTGAGAACACTGAAGAACAAGAATTCTTCAGTCAAAAGGTACAGTCATTTCCTCCGTCATTGTCTGAATTTGGAAATCTTCGTCTCCCAAGTAACAAGCCTGAGCTTTTGAAGTGTATGGCAATGCAAGGTCAAGGGTAAGGACTCTAGCAGGTACTTCAGATGAGTTTGGGATAGGAGTGGGAGTACATCAAGGATCAGCACTGAGTCCCCTGTTATTGGTGCTGGTAGTGCCACGGCGATTGGAGGTGGGAGAAGATAGTCTGGAGATTGTGGACAGCTTTTGTTATCTTGGTGATGCGCTTTCATGTGGAGGAGGGGTAGAATTGGCAGTAAGGGATAGGATATCTGGTACTTGGAGTAAACGGAGGGAATTGGTGAGCTTCCTAGTAAACCATAGCATTCTTCTAGAGAAAAGAGCGAAGGTTTACTGTGCATGTGTGAAGCCTGCATTGCTGTATGCTGCGGAAACAAGGGGACCAACGGAAAATGAGGTTGAGATGGTTTGGTCATGTAAAACGTAGGGATGAGAACAGCTTACTTAGGAGAGTGATGGAGCTGGAAGTGGAAGGTATAAGGTCAGTAGGTAGGCAAAAGAAGACCTGGGGTAAGTTAAAGAAAGAAGACAAGAGAAAGCTAAACATCACAGAAGATATGGCAGAGGATAGAAAACAGTGAAGGCAACTCACATCATGTCCATCCCCAGGAGTGGGAAACTAGGGAAGATAAACGATGATGATGATGACTGGTTGTTCTTACAGACAACACCTCACATGCAAGTCATACAATATCTATGTCGCTACATCCTTGATAGAAAACTGTGGAAATGCCTTGATTAAATCAAATTAAATTTGGCTCCCATATGTGAAAAGCCTGTTTATCTACTGAGAAGCAGTTTCTGAAGTGCAAAGGTGTGAAAGATCATTTGTTCTTAATAATTCCCTCACCATGGTTCAGCAGATGGACCAAAAATTTATTATGTGTCGCGCCTTGGGTTTTAATTATTACATTTTAATTATGTACTTATTTAATTTAAAGACTTTTGCTTCAAGTTCGTCAAGTTGTGTAAGGCACGCCTTGCGATGCAGTGAACTCAGATTGCATATTAAAATGGTTAGTTACTTTCAGTTCGTAGTTTGTTTACAAATACACCAACTTGCTGGCAATATAATGAACTTGAAATTTTTCATAATGAACTCGGATTTCGCCTCGTTCATTATTCAGATTTCTCGTTCATTATATTGCAAGTGCGTGGGTGTACAGTATTTGTAAACAAACTACTCACATCCAGTAACTAACCTTAATTAACTTATGATTTATACCAACTGCTAAATTTTTTCACAATCCGTTTTAACAATTTGATTATTTTTTCTCACACAAAACCATTTTAATGCATAGCATTTATAATTATACCTTAGGGCTCAGTGTTATAGTGCTAAAACTCAAATCCATTTTAATGAAAATCCATTTGTGTCAGTTTTTTGACATTCTAAACTGATATAACAACAGCTTTGAAAACCGATATGAAAGTTTTAATTTGGAGTTTTAGCTGTTGAGAAAATTTTTTTTTTGTGTTTTTACTGTTCAATATACATTAACGTGAGAGCTCTGTACCTCAATTTTATTTCTTTTTATAGAATTTGATTTAAATATTTGCTTGAGCAGTGAAACTGGAGGTGAAAATCTCACAAGGTTCTGGATAGCAGCCAGACGTTCGAGTCAAAACTTCAACAAAATGCTGATGCAAAAGGAAATGTTTTTAATTTCAATTTACAGAACAAACTGCAAGTGGTATTATGATGCAATCTTTGAGCATACTTGAGTTGCATGGCCTTTGTTAAGTACATTTCTTTGCAATGTTTTTGTTAAATTCTGCAATTAAATTTTTTGAAACCTGAGTGAGACATTTTCAAATTTTTTCAAAGTATATTTTAAGCAATATTTTTACAATTTTTTGTTTGTATTTTCCTTTGCAGGAGTAAAAAGTGGTATTAGCATTGCAACAGTGACGTCCGTGTCATTCTCGATCGCAAATTTTTTTCGGAGATCAGACAGGAAACTATCACTGGTTGATGTGTTACCCATAAGTCTTAGTCTAACTTTGAAATAAAGCGGATAACTGAACACCTGATTGCCCTTAAAACTTAATTCCTGGACTATTAATTGCTGTTCTGACAAGCCTTGAGGCTATGCTAATATTCATTTTATTGTTTGATACCACTACTTCAAAGTAGATTGCACTGCTGGCGAAACTACAACACAAATGTCATAACTGATTTGTCAGCAATTTTTAATAAAACTGCAACAACGGAAATATGTAAAATAAAACACAATCAAACCACCCGGAGACTTCTCCATACAAAAATAATTTTCAAATGAGCAATCTAACAATGTACATTTAATAGTAGTTTTGACTCGATAGTCTGAGTGTCTCGATGCTTCAGAAGATCAAAGGAGGTTATCTATGGTAGAATTACTAACAAGTTTCAATGTTTATTGTCACTTACAAAAACTTACTTATAGAAATTAACAATAATTAAGCTGTGTGTTTTCGAAATAAACATGATCCTTCCATTATCAAAGAAATTTTCTTCCCCAACAAATAACAAGTCAAGAAAAACAAACAAAAACCATTATCGTGCTTTGTATATGATACTGAATCAGTCTGAATTACAAAGCCAAATTCTTTGTGCATTCGATGTGAGCTAGTCAAGTAAGCTCAACAAAATAACTAATAGATCTTCTGCTGCAAAGTTTTTGTTTTTCTTAACATGTATGTTTTCTTTAAATGATAGTAGACATTCTGTGAAGCAGGGGGTAGCAAATCACTTGGCTGGCCAGTTGGCTTAGGCCTGTGTGAAAAGTCACATCCATAACATATAAAGGCTTTAGTGCCTTTTACCCATATACACGTGTAATGACACTAAGATGAGAGTGCTACATGGGCTGTTACCTTTGGCTGGAGCCCACAGACATCTGTCTGTTTGGCTAGACTGAAACCTATTTGTGTCCCTGGTACCCAATGAAGGTTCCAGGGGTGACGGAAGCGGGCTAGGGGGCCTGGCTACTTTATATTACTGTAGATAGGCATTTTCATATAGTAAGGTAAACCCAATTAGAAGTGCTTATTCCTTAGGATTTTCATCTTCTACCACCCCTATGCTCTTCAATAATGGTTATGCTTGTCCAGAATCCAGTTGCATCCCTGGAATAAGACAGGCTTCGTCGCCGACCATGTTCTCCACTCTGCCCTGGCTTCTTGCCAGACGAAGAAGGCATTCCTTCTGTTGTTGTCTCCGATAGTGAAGAAATGGAAGAAACGGTTTCGGAAGCACTAACTCCAAATGTTTTGACAATGGAATCTACCAAAATTCTTTAAACTTTTTCTCCTTTTGATCCTTTGACATTACAAGCCACGTTTCAACCGGTATTATATTATCGGCTGACGACAATCAGGATGAATCCTATAGGGCCCCTCATCTATCGATGCTTAGTTGACATTTCTTTTTTGTTCCTCTGCCATTTCCTTGAGTTGCTGTACACATTGTTGAAAAAAAGGCTGTCATCACATCCAGTCTTCTTTTTTATACTGGTGATCATTGTACTTTTCATGTCTTTTCTTTATTCCAACATTGCTTAAACTTCTGGTCTATATTGCGTAGATATGATTCCTGATAGCAGTACCACCCTATGGTGAGTTTAAGGTAGTTAGAAGTTAACTTTCTTCGTCAACAGGTGTCTCCCAGTATCCTCAGTTTGCATCTAGCTTGGTGAACCATTTCACACTTGCCATACGTATAGAGATGTCTTCAATGGTAGGTAGCTGAAAATGTTCTCACTTTTATTGCTTTATTGAGGTGCCTTAGATCTAAACAGATCCGCAGATTACCATTAGGCTTTTCAATAATGGCCATAGAGTTGTCCCAATCTGTGGGTTCTTCTACACTACGAACAACTCGCCACTTTTCCATGTTATCTAATTCTTCTTTCGCTCTATCACGAAGAGCTGCTGTGATGGTTCGAGGTGGGTTTAGAACAGATGTCACAGTAGGGTCCACTTCAATCTGGTAAGGCTTCTCCAACCCAGTGAATACCTGCGCGTATTTCTGCAGTACTTCCTCTTTCAGTTTTTCGGACAACTTTGTAACTTCCTCACTTCTGTCTGGTTCAGCTTGCTTTTCTTGTTTTGGCCACCATAACTACTCTGATTAAACCCAGATCTTGAGATGATGTGAGCCCCAATAATCCTGGTTGATTTGTTTCCACTATGTGGAATGTCAGTTCATGTTCTACATCTGTTTTGGATTTCACTGGTAGTTTAGCAGTGCCGAGTACATTTAGCTTGTCGTTGGAATAACTGGCCAGATCATGGGTGCATGCATTTATCTGTGGATTGCTTCCAACTTTCTTTGTTAGGTTTTTGAATGGCATGATGTTAACTTGAGAGTCGGTGTCTATCTTGAGTTTTGAGATATGTCCTTTTACTGGCAACATCACATAACACTTCTCATTCTTGATCTGAAGTTCTATAGTAACAGCCCTTACAAATAGGATTGACTCGAGGTCATGTTCTTCTTTTTGTTGCTCTATGCCATTTCCAGACTTCTTTCTGTGATCCGCACACACTCTGGAAGTGATTTGTCTCTGACAATAGTTACATGTTTTGCCATATGCAGGACACTCCCTTGCACCATGTATGGTTCCACAGTTCCAGCAATTGAACTTCTTGCTTGAGGTCTTTTTTTGTTCATTATCTAAGGGTGTTTTCTTGTCAGCTGACTACTTCTTATCTCTTCCAACTCCATGCACCGATGAGTTGCTGTCCCGATTTTTCATTTGCGTTTCCGTTGCTTCTGCAGATCGTACCACATCTAATCTTTCTCAGTTGTAAGATCTGGCACCCTGAGCAATCTTTCTCTTGTTTTCGTGTTGCTTACACCAAGTACAATTCGGTCCTTGAAGACATAGTTGTTCAATGTTCCAAACTCACATGTTTCACAAAGCTTTCTTAATATTGTTACATACTGGTTGATACTTTCGTCAAAACTTGTATCTTTCGAAGCTGACATTTTTCTTAGGTTCACAGTGTTTTACAAATTTCAACAGTAACGATTTTCTTGTTATTGCCTTCTTCATCCCTGGTTAGCGTGTTAAAAACATCGATAGCATCGTTGCCAATAACTGTCAGAAGAGTTGCTACTCTGGTTGCACTATCCTCGAGCTTATTCCAGTCGCAATTTCGTAATTTATGTATTTCTGTTTGAATAATTTCTGTTGAGATGTTTGCCCCACTTAAGTTGAGAGGTTCTGGAGAGGGAAGGTCTAAGTGCATCATCATTGCAGGCGTCTTTCTTCGTTTTCGTGTGTATTAGAAATCAACTGATCTTGTGCCATGAACTACGATCACTGATGTTGACCGCTTTGAAATACGGGGCAGATTACGGGGCATATAATGAGTTGAAATTTAACTTTGTCTGTATAGTGTAATCGTAAATTCAAACATGGCGATGGCATGCGGTGAACTCTTGTCGAAAATTATGTTGAAATTTAAGAATAAAACACTAAAGATAATAACAAATTTTCAATGAAAATCAATCAAGAAGTTTTTTGTCAGAATGATTAAGGAAATTTAGCCTGAGTTGAAAGCAAATCAAAAGAAGAAAAGAAACGGTGAAATTAACTTTCCCTCCACCTCCGAGTCTAGATAACAGTTATGTTTAAAACTGTCAAGATTATTTTGCATTTTGGTCAGTTGATCTCAGAATTTCAAGGTGAAACTTCAAATAATCATTGCAATCTATGTTCAATGTCTTTATTTATGAAAAAAGGCTTCCTCATTCTTTGGAAAAAGACAAACTATTGTTTGGAATCAAAGAGGTGAACAAGCGGTTTACATTCTAAAGCAAGAATGGAACTTCTGAAAAAATGGGGTTGTTACAGAAACTACACTTTTTTTTATTAGTAGTTAAAATGTTGTTCCTGCTTTTACTGAAAGTAATGAAGGACCATTATTGAAATTGTTCACGTATTCTCACAAAGACATAAGTATTTAGCATTATTATTTTGTTACAAGCCTGTACACAAATATACCGCAAAAAGAATACATACGAATCGTATACACAGCATACCACAAATACTATAAAATATATGAAAGTGAACCTCCAGTCCCGACAAAATACTTCAAAGCAATGCTAATACTCATTCTAGACGAAAACATTTTCAACTTTAAACACAAAGATTTTCTAGATAGATAGATAGATAGATAGATAGATAGGTTTCAAATTGCTTTATTTGCATGACCTCGAAAGTATACAGGTATTGCTAAAGCTTCCGTTTTACAACAATAAACAACTAAACTAAACAACAATAATACTCAGTAACATAGGATCAATAAACTATTGTAAAACTACAAAATTATTGTTTACATAATTCTTGTAACATATTTTCTCTTAATTTAAATAGATAGATAGATAGATAGATAGATTCACGAAAAGGTAAACCTAGACTCGGCCCCCTACAGGTAGCCCGAGTAATAAGAGCTGTTTTGACCTATGGCTATGGCCTATACAATGAAGTGATAGCGTTTATCTCTATAGCTAAACAAGCAGAACACAAAAAGACCAGAGATAGACAAGTTAAAAAGTTAAGTGGTTTAATTCAAAAACCTGAAAATGTCCAGTAGACTAGCGTGAGTGGCACTAACGCTTATATACTGACAACCGTTTCTTAACGTCATTCTTAACGACCGCGGTACAAAATCAACGACAACAATTATTGTAAGCCTAATGGCGTTGAAGGAACCACTAGAACTGACTTGCTCCCTACAGCTACGGCTTCAAAGCTCAGTTGGTAAAAGTGCTGCAGCGGTGTTGTAAAGTCACGGGTTCAAAATCCATCGAGTCTTCTCTTTTGCAGTTACTTAATTTGTGTAAACGAAAGTGCAATCCTTGTGTGAGGTTGCTTAAATGACATGTATAGATAGCTCATTCGTGCTAGTAGCTAACTTGAAGCAAGTAAAATAGGCAGTAAGGCAGAAAGAGCTGTTTATGGCTGCTTACATTCTCGCTAACTATTTCTTCATACTACTTGCGTGACTCCAGTGCCCATTCTAGTGGCTTCATGTCGGTTTTTAGAATGTATAATAATGTTTATCATTTAAGCCACATCCCACAAGCATTAAGCTTTCATTATTACTAATTATCAGGGGCATATGTAGCCAGATTCTGATTTCGATAGAGTATTCCAGACAGTTCCCTACAATTTTTAGAAATTTTCCGACCATTTGTAACTATGTACCCCTACCTACATGGTATTGAGACTTAGACATCAAAGTACAAAATCCTGGTTATTAATTTTTAGAAGGGGGAGGTGGGTTCAGCTGGATTCAAAAATTGTGGAGAATGGGCCAACATTAAAAACTAACATGGCTGGGACGTGCTTAAACCACAAATTCTTAGGAGCATGTTTTTTCTGTAATAATATTTCATGTTGGCTCATCACTTCATCACGTACTTTCTCATATGAAGAAGCACTGTTAGTAGTCTTGGTACACAAGTTCAGTGGACATCAACAAACAACCTAAAGTACCATGTGAGGTGCAAAACAATTGTCCATTTGTGGTCTAGGGCACAGATAATTACTACTGTAACAGTATGACCACAAGATACTTTAGTAAAAAACCAAGATAGTTACTGGAATCCCGTTGGAAGAAATAAGAATCTGGCAGGCGGCCACAGAAAGGCAAAACGGGAGGTATTTGGTTGTGACAGTCTCTAAGCAATTTTGTAATAGGAAACGAAGGTCGATTTGAAGAACACGTTCTTGCCTAGATCCCTCAGTATACTGACCTGTATTGGATTTCCATTCCATTTCACCTCCTTGACTACATCCATCATGTCTAGGGCCATGTTGCACACATTACGTGCATGTGAATGACATGCCACAGGCAACCCACTAACGACCATATACTTGTCTCCTACGGTTTCAACCTGAATACAAATCAACAAGTAATCTAGTCTAGGGCCATTACGTGCATATGAATGACATGAGTGAATACAAATCAACAAGAAAATTAAACATATTAGATACCAACTGAAAGTAAGAAAAACAGCAAAAAATCACAAAACAGCAAACATAGTAATTAGCTTTCGCTGTCTGTTGTGACCTCTAGATGGAAGGGGGTAGAGCTGATGAACCAATCATTAATTTCCATCAGAAATGTTTCTAATTATTAAATTATTCTATAAATCTTTCTTTTTTACCTCATGTCAGTCTTTGACAAGGTGTAACAGTGAGGTGAAATCATTCACTTTTTATTGGGTGATTAATGCATCCATTAAATTATAAGTTTAGAAAGAATTGTTTTTTCTAATTTCTGAAATTTGGCTTCCCTTCAAGACGAGAGCTAGAGACGATGCTCTAACCACTAAGCTATGACGAAGAATTGCATTCAAAATATTAGAAAAGTTAATCATTTTGAAACATGGCATGGACTCCTAAAGCATGTGCACTATGGAGTGCTGTTGCGGAAGAAGAGTTTCTTGCAAACACAAGCAGATTTTGAAGATCTCTTGACTTCAAAATTCATCAAAACTTAATTTCGCAACTGGTCAAAAACCAGTGAAAAATCCTATACATTTCACAGGTTCTTCCACACGTTTTTCCAATACTTGTTTTTTTTTTGCCCTCTTAATGTAGTTCGTTTTTTGAATTGTGTTTGTAAGCAGCATATTGATGTGTGACTGGGGAAAGCTGTTTGCCACGGTCCGGCAAGGATTGTTACAATGAACAGACAATTCAAAAGAGTAATATGGCTTTGCAAATGAGCTACTGTAGTTACAGCTGAGAATGTCGACCAAAGGATAAAAATACTAATACTGGATATTTTGTTGGATTTTAGAAGAGGACAATTTGAAAAAAATCAACTGGAGAAATACATTGTTTTCCATTTCAAAATATTTATGTAATCAGTGCCCCTAAAGCACAATCTGAGGCCATTCATAATGATCTAAAACTGTTCCTAAAATGTTGCATAACAATGAAAATTGAAACCTTTTAATGTTCTAGTATTATAACTACAGCTTTTTAACTTCAAAATAAGTGGGTAGGAGAGCATGTACTGATTAGTCACAACGTGAAATGGCTCAAACTAATTAATATTTGTTAAATGTCCTACCTTGTAAACTGCATTAATCCTGGGATCTGTTAGAAGATCAAACTTTGTGTAAATGTTATTTAAAAGTTGGACAATCTTCACTGGCTCAGAATTTTGGCAAATACTTGAAAAATTCACAATGCCACTAAATAAGATTGTGACAAGTTCAAACTTTTCAGCTTTAACTGGTCTCTTGTGCCGTAGCTCATTAGCAACGGAAGGAGGAAGAATTGAGAACAACAGTTGGTCTGTTAACTTTTTCTCCTCTTCAAGGGCTTTGTGTGTTTGCTTTAGTTTATCTGTTAGCACTTCTAGTTGCTGTGTCAAAACATATTCTGCCTTGAATTCTTCAGACAGCAAGATAAGATCTCTTGTTGCATCATGAATGGGGACATCACTTAGGTATAAACCCAAAGCTTGTAAATCATCCAGATTACCAACACTGGGTGAACAAAGAAACAACATGCTTTCTGCTTCCGGAACATGAACCATTTGACCTTTGAGCCGCAGAAACATTAAGTCACAGCATAATCCACACAGCTTCATGTAGTCACCATAAAATGACTGCCTATTAGGACTTAAGGGAATACTCTCAAGAGTTTTCAACACGAACACAGTGTTTATATGAGCCATGAAAGCATCAAATGTGAAATCAACTTGTGGTCGTACCAGTTCAAATATGTCTGTCATTCTGGACTTGTTATTGAAAAGACTGGGGATAACTCGTCGAACAGAATTACCAGACATTGTAATATTTAATTCTGAGTCAAACATTAAATGAAATGGAAAAGCTCTGCAGAATGATGCTGGTGAGATCTTGGGTTCTGTGCACAACTGAGAAGAGTCTCTTTCTGGATCAAATTTTTTAATCAAAGAACTGGACTCACTGTATTTTTTTCCAACTTCTTTAATTACAAACTGA
The DNA here is from genome assembly GCA_024336925.2 of Zoanthus solanderi. Lineage (NCBI taxonomy): Eukaryota > Metazoa > Cnidaria > Anthozoa > Zoantharia > Zoanthidae > Zoanthus > Zoanthus solanderi. Next base: position 12,773 of record JANCMA020043356.1, read on the forward strand.
ACATGGTCTTCTTTACCATTTTTATGGTGGATTACTTTGACATTTATTTCTGTGTTCAGAAGTTTTCTAGCAACTGTTTTAATAATTCCAATGACAATGTGTTCAAGGCCTTCCCTTTCAGAATAATAGTGCAATATTAAGGCACCATCAGACTCACGGTCAGACACACGGAATGATGGTGCACTCATGCCTGGATAGATAGATCCAAGATGATCATGAAGAGCATCTAAATTGGTAATAAAATCACGCAGACTTCCACCTAAAACTTGCAAAATTCTCTGATAACCCGACTCCTGGCAAAAAATAAAGAACATTTCTCCAAATGATTCCAAGATCTCACTTGCTTCAATTCCTGGCAATAAAAATGCAGCAATTAATTTTATATTAATAACAACTTTTTAAAATGAGTAAATAGAAAAATGCTCTCTAAAGTTGGTACGTATCAACCACTTTTTGTGGTCATTCTCAACAGCGAATATGCAAATAACTTAATTGTATATGAAAACAATCTTTTAACTTAACAGAATGACTTGTTAAAAATAAATATCCTCATGGAAACAGTTAAGCTTTTATAGAGTCTGATTGAATGTTGAGTGATAGGTTTTGACACTTATTCATGTACTGGTGTATATATACAGGCCTAGGATTCCCATTGATAGCAGGTCACCTATACATACAGCATACATAAGCATCTGAAGAGACTACTCTGAAAAATACACAAAACAGTTTTTATTTTTAAATAAAGGTTTCTATTCTTCGACTTTTTTGACAGTTGATGAACAACATTTCATAAATTAAACAATCCAATTTGGTTGTGCAGTACTTCAACATTTTAAAATATTTGGAAAGGTCTTTTTTTTTTGTATCCAAATTATGGTCGTTCACATGTCTTCTGATGTTTTTTCATCTGTGTTCTTCAATCCGTTGGTGCAAATGCCTTCAAAATTGTTTATTACACTCTGTTGGTTTACCGCGGACAGTTTGTTTTCTTTTGGCTTTAAAATACTTTCAAGTTTTTTACTTGTAAAGACCAGCTGGATGTTTTTACAGATTTTAGCACTCAGGTCTTTTAATTGTCTAAAGACATAGTTCGCAGATGTTTAATCTTTAAAAGTACGGTATAATAATCAGAAACACCTTAGTCTGTTCATGAAAACAATGAAGTATGAGATGCTGTGTTTGATTAACTGTTAACGTTCTAGGCAGTCTAATAGTTGGTGACGTTTCTTTATTTTTATCCTGGAACATGCAGAAAACCCTATCCATTGTCCTATTTAGTGGCTTTTTGATGTAAACTGACTTGAAAGGATCTCAATTTGCTAGTTTCGAAAAGGGTATCAAAATCAAGCCATTTTCAGTTTAGAACAGGGTCAGGTTGTGACAATCCAGTGACACACCCCCACCCAAAATTCTGGTGAGCACCCCCCAGATTTGACAAAGGCACTGGTCACGATTTTACAGCCCTTCTTAGATAAATTCATACCTAAGAAAGGAAGTGTGCCACTCATAGATAGCTCCATTGTAAAGTTAATGGCTTGATGTGTGTTGTTAAGTGTTTCAAACAATGCTTGGGCTAATGCAACATCATGCAGGTACAGTTGTAAGGGTGTCTTCGACATAATGTCAGTAAAAGGCAGTTATTTTTCTTTGTTGTTGGGGGAGTTCCTCAATGTTTCAAATGAAAGTATAGGCAAGAAGAGAACCCAGCAGTGATCCCATTGCCAGCTACCAGCAACCTGCTCATATAGATTTGCATTGAACTGAAACAATTGATCTTTCATAGCAACTTTCAATAGATCACTTAAGTCAGATTTAGTGATATTCAATTCATAGGTGGTGCTGAACCAGTTGTTGTTGAAGGCTTTACCCACTAAAATCTGGATAATCTCATCTAATGGGGCGTTTGAGAATAGAGATGACCTGTCATAAGATACCAATATGTCAGATTCAGTGAACTCTATATCGCGAATTTCACCAGCAAACTTGAAAAATACAGATAGAATCATATTCAAGACAACTATTTGTTGTCCTCATGACACCATCATCAGGTCAAAATATAATATTTAACAATTTTATTAACAGTTGGAGGGTGTGGCTATGGGTTCTCCTTTCGGTCTTCTCATGGCTAACACCTTCATGTATAGTCTTGAAGAACAACTTAAGCTCTGGAACAAATTACCATCATACTATAGGCATTACATTGACGATACCTTAACCAACATGAAGGATGAAGTTTCTACCTATTCTTCCCTACATGTTTTGAATGATCTTCACCCATCTGTTAGCTTTATTATGGAACTATATAGCTAACAATTGAGAACACTCTCCCTTTCTTAGGCATGGTCTTAAGAAAAAATGGTCAGTAAACAGTTACATGATCTTGATAAGACGTGAAACATCGACTTATGCACAGTCTTCATTTCTCGAAAAGTTGGAGTAGATCTCATGCATTTTAAGAAATCAAGCCCACATTGATCAACAAACAATCAGTAGTTTACAAACTTGAATGTGGCTGGTGTGATACCAGCTATGTTGGTTACATGTGTCAAGATCTCTATCAACGAATCATGAGCATAAAAGATCTGGAACAATATTCAATCACAGCCAAAGTAAACATCAGTGGCGGCAAAACAGGGGGGGCAGGGGGCAGTCACCCCCCAAAAAAATATGTTTGGGGCATTGCCCCCTCAAGAAAATTAAGCTGAAAACTCTTATGTATTTTTTCACTAAAATCCACTGCAAATTTCAATAGAAATTCACAGCATGCGGCCCTGCTGCAGAAGACACTGTAACCTTCTTCACTTCCATGTTGTGAACTCCTCGGAACCTTCCCAAATATGAGGAGTGACGTGCCCCACCCCCTTAGTTTTGTGTGGGTCAGTTTATTTGCCACAGTCACACACCCTTCCCCTGAGAGGTCATTACTCTTAGCTGAGTGTTCCAGCAAAAACTGTCCCCCAAAATGCAGGAAATAGACAAAATTTTCCCCCCAAACCCCCCTAGGATACCTTGCACCTTTGGTGCTCGATTTGGTGAATATTAAATATAGAAAATCTCACCCCCCACAACAAAGTTTCTGCCACCACCTCTGAACATCAACCAAGAACAATAACATCTAATAAGTTCTACATTTTTAAGAAATGCTCCAGCAAATTAGATTGTTTTCTATATGAAATGTTTCTTATTCGCAAGCACAAACCTTGACTAAATATTCAAAGTGACTTCATAAAAGCATTAAAACTCTTCATCTAACCTCTAGGAACTTTGAGCTTGAACTTGAAAATTAATATTCTTTAAAAAAATTAAAGCCACAAAGCCAGTGCAAAACCATGTATGACCAATACACTTGCCCACGTTGGATCATATGACCTTGATCAGTCGAAAATAATTTAAAAGTAGAATATTTTTGTCAAAAAGACTTGCAAAACTGACCTGACAATGTGAATTAGAGCTGTTTGTACAATATTTCAACTGGTCATTAGCAGTCTTCATCAGGTTTTAATAAGACAATTTCTGTTACAGCTATATAAAATTATATATATAGCTGTAACAGAAATTGT
>JANCMA020043461.1:0-16331 GCA_024336925.2 Zoanthus solanderi
TGAGGGCACTTCCTATCGGCTGCCAAGTTGCGCCTTAACATGTGAGCCGCTCCAGCGGACTTTCTAAGACCCTCAACCATCTGACCTCAACTGTATATATTTGTAAACAGGTTCTGAAGAGGAGAGAACCTGTATATCTATTGTATTGTAACTAACGATGTTTACAAAATATTAAAACGGAAAAAAAAACTCCAATGTCTGTTTAGATCTTCAAGTGCAAGTTTCTGCACTAATTGGTGATAGATATCGCGTACTTGATGTCATTCTATTCCTAGTAGCTCGTTTTCTTTTTCTTTGTTTGTTTTGTCAATTAAACAATATCTTCCATCAATAAACCCAACAAAAGTGCGACCACAATGTTACGCTTTCTGTTAGCCGCCATCTTTGTTTACAAAATCGCGGGAAATCAGTAGTCAGGATTTACTCGACTGTAACAGCTTAATTTTGCTGCGAGACAAGTTTCTACGCAGATGGAAATATGCGCACCATCATTTTTCAATCTTTATTGCAGCGATGTTGCGAGACAACTTGGAGGATTTTGTTGCTCGTAGCACCGTACCTTAAGATATGAAGTTTTGAAGAAAATTCCTCCCTGAATAGAAAAAAAATAAATTAGTGAGGCATGCTTGTGGAGACAGCGCAGCTCAGAAGTTTGAGTAACCGGATTGGGATGCAAAACAACTGGGTTCAAACCGGATTTGTAGTCGGTGATCCTGTTGTATTCACCAACTCTGTAAATTGCAAAATGGCTTGCTTAAAATCCAGTTTAGATTCTTAACTGGGGAGGGGACAGCTGTTGTTACGTTAATAACATAATTCACATCACCACCATCGCCATTGGGAGCATCATCACCACCAACGTCACCATCACCACCAACGTCGCCATCACCACCATCAACACCACCACCACCCTCACCACAACCATCATCACCACACCATTGGTAACATCATTGCCATCACCAACAACAACACCATCATCATTGCCATCACCAACACCAACACCATCATCATTGCCATCACCAAACGTTATCATCACAATGACCATCATCAGTATCATTGCCATCACCATTATCATCACCTCCACCACCATCATTGTCATCACTATTATAGGCACCATTATCATCATCATTGCCACTACAATTACCATGTTCATCGACACCATCATCATCACTTTCAACATCATCTTGTTTTCACCTTCATTATCACCACCATCGCCATCGCCATCATCATCATTGCCATTACCCCCTGCACTATCATCATTCCCATCATTATCATAATTACATCATCATCACATCATTGCCTTCACCATCACCAGCAACACCAGCACCACTATCACCCTCACCATTTCCATCACCGTCATCATCACCATCACCATCACTACTGCCATCATCATCACCACCACCTTCATCATCACCATTGCCGTCACCATCACCATCATCATAACCACCACCATCACCATCATCATCAATACAATCGTCACCATTGTCATTGTCACTGTCATTTTATACTGCGCAATTATTACCTGTTATATAGCACATCTTTCCAGGTAACACTCGATCACCATGTTTTGGAAGACATACAGTTCCAATACGCTTGTTTATCTGGACTGGGTTGTGTAGCTTGATAAGTGCGATGTCGTTCTTAAGATGCTTGTAGCTAAATTGTTCGTGGTGAATGATGCGTGCAACTGTGAACTCTTTCTCACCATCGTCCTTTCTCTGATCGTGTTCCCCTATTGGAATACAAGGAGTTTTTTATTATATTATTATTTTATTATTATTGTTTTACTACTTTAACTCTCTTTGAATAAAATGTCTAGATTTATGGTGAATTGAATTTAGATTGAATAATTGACTATATGCAGTTTAAGAATTTTAATACAAATTACCAAATATTTTTGTTCCAACAGACACTGCATTCCGGAATCTAACCAAAAAATCTAAACTCAATCCCTTTTTTCTTTCACAGATCTGTTGAGAAGCAGTTCGTAGGTTTTGAAATTCCCTGAAGATTTTTTTGAAAAAAAGACCGAGTTGCGAAAACCTGTAAGTAACTCACAAGAAACAGTTATTAAAGTGATCAATTCGTTTTAATTTAAAATTCTAGGTTGCTGGAATCAATTTCATCAGTTATACATAAACTTTGTTCTTAAATGACGACCATTTTAGGTTTGTTTTATCTTCATTCATAGTAGCCCCACTTACCTCGTTTGAGGTAATATAGACCTTATTACTTGTGCCAGCAGCGAAGCGCGGCACAAGTTTAGGTTTGCCCCGCGTTTTTTTTTAAATTTGTGTCGAGGTCTTCAGCCACTTGATGTAATACTTAATATACTGGACAGCGGCTATATTCGGCTATATGATATAACTGAGAAACCAAGTCTTGCGTATACAGTCAGAACTCAATAAAATCAAAAGCCTTAACATTTTATCCACGAGCTGGCACAAGTATACTCTCCTAGAGCGTCTTGTTCATAAATGGCGACCATTTTAGTATTCTTTGTATTCATTCAAATTAGCCTCAGTAGCTGAAAAAAAAAGTTCTTTACACTCACCCACAACAACTCGATAATCAGCCACACGAATGTTAACATTAGGTCGAGGGCTCGTAACACAGTGTGCAGCGGTTACTACCCACTGAGGTGAGACAAGTGACCCACCACAAGTGTGAAAGAACGTTCCATATTTGGACTTCCTTCTAAGGGAGATTTGCCATGGCCACGAATGGGGAACAGCTTCCTCACCTCCAACGACGCGCGATGATGGCCGCTGACCGCATGGTGCTGCCATAGATTTAATGAATAGTATAAAGAGTTAATGGTTGGGATTTTATTGTTACTTAGAATTACCAAGTGCGATGCCAAATCTCGCTCCTATTCAACAAATGGCTGTGTAACTATTGAAAATAGAAAAAAACGATAAAAAGAAACGCAACGTTGCGCTGTTGTCACCTTCAGTATAATGTATTGAAACCGAGGCTTTCCCGTTCGAGGACTTAGACGGCTATTCAAATGACAAAACTCGACAAGCTTTTTCAATTTTTAAACTCAAACCATAGTTATCTTTGTTCGTTTGCTACCTAAAGTTGTATGCTAATGAAGCAGATTGTAAACAATGACGACAGGAAAGATTCACCGATACTTGTATGTTATTGATATAACTTTTAACTAATTCGGTAGACTAAAATTCATTATCATTATTATTATCACTGTTATTTAATGATAATTCTAATTTAGACATGCTTTAGATGCTATCACATCTACATACAGTCTTCAGAACTAAATGTAGTATTCGACGCTAGCATTTTTCTTCCGAATAATTTATCAGTAAGTCAAAGGTTGTGATGTTGCGATTGTATATTGAGGATGTGCTGCACAAGAGTTTTGCTTATATGCGGAATGTAGGATTTAATGCCTTTCATATTTGATACAACAGATACCTAAAATTTGCTGCTTTTAAACGCAAATTTCTCCTATACGGAAACTGATAAAATGATAGCAGCTTGCAGACTATCTTAGGGATTTAAAAGGTTTTTTGTCGGCAATGATTACAATGTATATCATGTACGGTAAGAGTTCATGTAGTATGACCAGTTTCAAGTCACTAGCAACACAATAAAACACTATCGAATCGCGTAACTGCATACCGTATTTACCCGAATGAGCGCCGCCTCAGATTCTCAGAATAAATGACGGGTATAAAAGAAAAGAACAAAAACAGTGTTAAGTTTTACGTTAAAACTGGGAATTTATTGCAGTGTTTAATAACATTTTGTGGTTCAAGATGTGTATAATTAAGGCTTCTTTTCTGTAGCTCTGTTTCTAAAACGTTTCAGAAACGCTTGTGTTTCAAATAAGCGCCGCCCTCGAATAAGAGCCGTACTAAAAATATGAAATTTAAATCGAGTAAATACAGTACACAAATTTTAAATTTTGAGATTCCTTTCTATTTCTAGAACCAATCCTGCTTACTGTTTCGATCTCGTTTGTCCTTTTGGATTGTAGACAAGGGAATTCTTCATAAACAAAATGATAACGCGTTTCAAGTTTAATTGGTAAAAGTGAAAATAGCTATAGTTATGTAAGCATGAACAAAGCAAGTATTTGGACTTAAGAATCTTAATAATGAAGCTTATGCGAAAACAACCAAATCAGCTAGACACCTGATCGTACTGTTGAAAATCCGAAGGTGTGAAGAAAATACAAAACCAAGATATGGTAAACAGCAGGAAAGTAAGAACAAAAGCATTCAAGTCAAGAATAGAAGTCCATTAGGAGCTGTACACAATACAAAACATATTCATACCGTTGGAGAGAACAGGAGCCAACAAAGGAATCCAAAAACTAAGAATAAGAGATAACAGCATCGTGAAATGTATGACAAAAGACTGCAGTAAGGCATTAATCATCCAAGAGAAAGATTTTATAACGCTTGGCATGTTTAGACAGCTTTTTAGCTCAAACACAGGTGTAATATAGCAACTGTGTGCAGTTCCTTTGTTGCTTGTACATTCAAACTCTGTTAGAAGACAAAGTTTGTAACAAAGTTTGTTTTTAGGGTTTGATCAAGAGAGAGAACTCAAATACGTTGTCAATGATTTTCAGCTTCAGTGGGCATTCATTCTGTAGATCATTTACTAAAAGAACTTTTTTCCGCGCTTTGGCAAGGCCACTATTTACTGTAGATTCTGAATAATTTTTCTTAGGTACTAAACTAGTAATAGGATCTGATGAGTGAAAAGATTTAAGAAGAAACGCCATGCAGCGCTGTTCTGCGAAATTGTGAGAAGTGAGCTCCATATATGGAGCCCGTGAGTCTCGAGAATACAAAACTGAAGCAGGGCTAAGAGTAGGACACTCCCTGGACGCTAATGTAGCCAAAAGGAGAGAAGACCACTCACTCGTACCTCACAAGAACGCCAGCAACGGATTATGCGGATCTGTGAAGCCAGGACGTGACTGGGCTTGAAGACAAAGTATATGTAGAAGGTGACCAACAGTCAGTTTTCGACTAATTCGTTGAGCAACTGCAGCAATCCAAAGAAGGTTAATACCAGATCGCACTTTTGTGGAAAAAGGCCCTCGGCCTCGGGTAACCGGCAATGAATACGGAAGTAGAGAGAGACTAGAAGCTAGAAAGACAGCTTGGCTTGCTAAACAAGAATAATGGAATTATAGTCAAGAACAAGTGACCGAAGGTATAGTGAAGGAAGTGAACGACAAGCCGAGAGACCAAGTTTTTGTTTTTCATTCCTCACAAGCCAGTGAAGTGAAACTGCAATAATCGTAAACTATTGCTTGGAGACCTGCCCTCCTCTACAGAACTTGTTATAGAAGGTTTTAGTGCGGAAAAGAATGAAACCCATCTTTATAGCTGGAAATGTGAAGCAGGCCTTCCTTAGATCAGGCCGGAAGATAGAAATGTTTTACGGTTGCCTGATTATTGGAATATTTAAAGTTCACCTGAACAAACTCAGGGGTACTATCCGTGCAAAGTTATCGAGATTCAAAAAACGTTGTACGTTAATAATACTAATACCAATGTGGAAGCCAAGAAGTTGCTGATCTGAAAAGAAAAACAATAATATAAGTAGTACATCACTCTTTCATTCATTAGTTTTGTTACGATAGATCAAGTTTGTAAACGTTCTTCCCAGCAAAGATTGTAATACCAAGCAGTATTCCACGTTACAAGAAACCCATTGATTTGGTCGAGCTACACGTATTCATTGACACAGGTGAATCTGGAACATTGGCAATAGTGTATGCAATTGCCAATTAAACTTTAGGTGTAAGCCACAAAGGGTCGCAAAGCTGGAACTAGCGACGAATATTACCTGTATTCCACAACTAGAACTTATGTCTCCTCACATTGCTGCAAACTTTGTACCCAATGTGAGGTTCGCACTCGTGGGTTATAACCCAGTGAATTCGATCATCGGATGACTTTATAGCACTGTTGTCCGTCGTTTGATCCAAGGAGAAAGTTCGAATTCCTACAAAACATTTGTAGCCATTAAAGTGAACAAGATAAAGCAGAAGGAACTCATCGAATGGAGATATGTCAACACTGTCAATAAATCAGTCGAAGTCGAAGCTGTAAGGCAAATGAGCTTTCAGGTAAATGGTCTAAGTGTCCTGAATAGCTCTTGACACATGAATTTTGGCCAGCACCAGTGACAACGAGGCCCAACAAAGAAACAGAAGCAGAAGCGAAAGAGACTCTTTCATCAACAGATATTTTTTCTTCTCATAGATCAATGATAAATAATCCTTTGTTTGTTGTAACTCGACTTAAAGCAACATCATGAATGCGAGAAATAGCCCTGTTCGTGTTTACATTTACTAAAATTTGTGTTCTATGAAGAGTTTTAGCTGATTCTGGTAGCAATGGAAACTCTGTTCTAACAACTTGAGTAGATTTTGTTCTGTGAACAGGAAATTGTGTTGTAACGAACAGGTTTAATTGGTGTCCATCTGCTTTTAACTCCTCTGACATAACGAGTTCTGTTTTCTTGACGAGTTTTTCTTTGGAACCAGAAAAAGCTAAATCTTTTACGAGCCAAGAGGCCCATGGAGCCGGCGCTTATCTCCGGTTTCTCTAGTGTTAAGCCGTTGAGAGTATTTAATGTAGCCGAAAACAATTGTAGAATTACACACAATTTAGGTATCCTGCTGATGAAAAGTAATTCATTTGCTATTTTTTTCAAGAAGGATTCTAGTTATGTCTGTTCAGATATCTATTTAACTCCCCCTGGACGGAACACTAACCCATCGCAGGTTACCTCCCACCAGACGCTGGTACTCATTTACTAACCCCGAAAGGATGGAAAACTGAGTTAGCTTAGGCGGAAAAGAAGGTCACACGAATATTCAAATCTCGGCAAAGCCAGGATCGAACTGGGGACCGTGTGGTCGAAAAGCAGAGATCTTACCGACTGCGCCAACCAGGCTCGCCCGCTTTTAAACCAGAAAACAGGTTAAATCAGGTCCATCAAAAGCACAAACATTGGCGTGCTATTCATATCAATCGTATGCAAGGTAAGGAAAAGAAACCGCCTTTCAGGCGTCCTTCAAACAGCCGAGGACAATAAGAAACTGATAATAAACTTGGATTTTAAGATCCCCAAAGGGCCATGTTTACACAAATCAGTTCTAGAAAGACCGGCTGCAGAAGAACGAAAAGAGGTTATATGAGTGCAGAGGCAGGATTTAGGGATGGTATCCGACCTATTTGCGCCCCCACAGCCTTACTAAGGGAGGAAATAGCCCGTGATGACCATGTGCTTAGTTTACTCACAGAAGTTGGATTCACCATATGATTCTCGTACCCAGTCCACTCCTTAAACAACGAAGATTATAAGAACATGCTACGGAGTTCCACACTGCAGCCCTTCATACGTTATCTTCTGAATTTTCGTAATATCACACTCGTCTATACTATATATTGTCACAAAGTTTAATTTCGCAGTTGACCTGAAGATTAATCAGAAAAACTAACGCGGACAGATTTCGACGTTTCGATGACCTGAAGATGGCAACGAAACATTGTCTCTTAGTTCAGTTAGTTTTTGTGATGACATTAGTTATAGTTATTCAATAAAAATCTCAAATTCCATAAACAAAAACAAATACCAGAAGCCTAATCCCTGATGAAACAGATAAGATTCCTCCAGAGTAGGCAACACAACCCTTATTTTTTAAACAGAAAAAGTTGAAAAAAACAAAACAAACAAACTCGGATTAAAGCCAAAAAATCTTAACTAAAAGTTCTCAAAACGCTTTATTTAATGTCTTTGTATGTTAGCGGATGACAAATTTACCAGACCAGTTGATCACAATTTTTTCTCTTTTTTTATATAAGAACGTCCAGGCTGAAAATTAGCTAAAATTAAAGAGAACACTAAGAACACACTCGAGGCTAAGGAACGGCCGAGAACTTTATTTTGTTCAATAGACCAATTACAAAAAAATTCCGGGTTTCTCATCAAAACATTTTGTAAATGTAAATGCGGCATGAAGTTTTTATTTTTATTTCTTTTTCTTTGCTGCAGCGCAAGGAAGCACAGCTAACAAACCATTTTATAGTTCAGCTCACGGAACAGATCGACAATACACATTTATTTCCATACGTTTTTGGTATTTAAAAAAAAAAAAAAGTTATGCGACAGCTATTTTGAAATGTAATCGCTGATGAGAAACCGGAAATTTTTTTACTTGGCTTTACGGCACAAAAGCATGAAATCGGCAAATATATAGTCGGTAGTGAACAGTTCATTGTTATCAATTAGAGTAAAATACACGGAAGTTTTGCAGTAACAATTCACAGGATTGAGTATTTTTTTTCTTTCACTCTATCTTTTTTTCGTTTTGATGAACATTCTAGTCCATTATTTAAAAAAAAAAAACATACCTAAACGTTTTGATCTTATTAAATTCCAAACAAGCTTATTCATGTACAAATTCTATACGAAAAAACTACCAGTGGTCTTTGACAGCTATTTCCAGTTAATCCAAAAAGTACATAGCTATAATACAAGGCTCTCCTCCAAATACGCTTTTGCACTGCCAGAAGCAACAACAAACTATGGCATCTTTAGCATAAAATTTACTGGCGCAAAAATGTGGAATTCACTAGATGTTTAAACTCTTTATTCATTAAATCATTCAAAGCCAGACTCAGAGAAAGATTCATCAGTAAAAAATTATTAAGTTTTAAAATATCGCGGCTAAGTAAACAAAACGAGCGTGTTAAATCTGACAAAGATGGTTGACTCGACGCTGGGATGGGATTTCAGCTAGGAAAATCTATTAGTAAAAATGCAATAAAATGATAGTTTAGCACCCTAAATATGTACAGTGAGACAAGCTTTTAGTTTAGAACCTTCATAGTCGCACTATTTGAATTTCCACTACACTAATCTTAAGTTTACTTAAGAAATATAGCAAAAAACTAACGCTTTTGTTGTTATTTTTCATACAAGAAGAAGCTTGCAGTGAAGTTGTTTTGTTTTTTCATTTTTCCTCCTTCTTAATCTCAGTAAACTAAACAGGTTTTACTAACTTAAGAGGTTCCGTCTTTCACAGTTTCCTGGGATAAACTGCATGAGAAGCCACAAGTTGAATTGTTAGACAGAACATTTCAAAACAAAATAACAAATCTTATATCATGCATAAACAAACGGATGTCATTTGTATAACAAGAGTCAATGTAAAATTTGTCAAAAAAACGATGTATGAAATGTTAACTTTACCATATGAGTTTGCTTTGCTGAATAGACTCACCACCCGCATTAGTACAGCTGGGTTCAGTTTTGTTTCAGCTTTGGCAAATAACAAGAATAAACCGCTACATCGTGTTATGAATTTGACCATGAATTGTGAAATTTGTACTCATTGCGGGTACCAAAACCTAACGTCAGAGTCAAAATTTCAAATTTTATAGTGCAAAATACAAAAGAGAAAAAGAAATCCCGAATTAATCATATTTTTTATGTTTTATATTTGGTTATTATATAATTTCAGATCGTAGTCGTAATACTTGTAATTTATAGCCTTAAATCCGATATTTTTTTCCTTCTGATTAAACACTGAATCTTTAAACTAATATAAAACATAATATTCCGAGCAAAAACGTGAAAATAGCGCATACTAAGGTAAAAGTTCTCATAAATTGTGTTAAGAAAATTTTTTAAGGTTTTAACTTCAACACAGTTAATTAAGTTTCTAAAAAAAAGAAATTTCTCTCATTTTTTTAACCAAAACGTTTTTATCCTTTTTACAATTTCTAGAAAACTTCGCCTAGGGTCGTTGTACTTCTTGACAACTGTTACCCTCAATATGTTTTCACTTTTTTTCTTAAATGTGTGAGCTGTTTGAATTGACAAAATAACAAACTATCGTAACTCAAAATTGGAAGCATTGTCGAACTTCCTGTATCATTGACCGAATAATTCTGTATTAAAGTAACAACAATGCTAAGTTCAGAGTTATCAAATTTTAGCCTAAGCAAAATTTAAACTGTTTCTAAATTTTTAAAAAATCGAACTGCTTTAATCTAATATAATTGCTTTAACAAAATGCATTTATTGAATATAAAAATATCTTTACGTCATTTAGTAGTACGTAACTTGTATACGTAAAGAAAAATGTGACTATCAACTTACCAATTAAAATGAAGAGAGCTTCCAAAAAACCGCCAACCCAAAACGCGACTTTACATAGAAATTCTAATAGTACCATTGAAACACTTTTGTCTTTGTCTAGGCCATTTTCATTATGGCGACAAAGTCAGTTTTGGCAATAGAAAATAAATTCTAATTTAGAAGTCAAGTTTTGCTCACTGTAGAACAGACAAAGCAATGCCTTTTATGTAAACAATGTCGTTTTTCGCTCCTTTGTGTTTGGGTAACTTTAAGACGTGTCGTTTTTAGAATCGTCTACAATTCTCAAGATCTTGTTTTTACCAAAGACAATGTTACTCTTGTTGGTTTTTGTCTATTTGAAATGTCTTGGGTATAACTAAATACTATTTCTTTGTAAAACTTCAGTTATGAACCAATTACTAAACAATTTTTAACTCTTTTAGAATAAAAAAAAATACCAGTACAAGAAAAGCATCGTTAAAGGATACTCAGAACAACCTAAAATCATTTTTTTAAAAAAAAAATTTTAATTCATGTTTAGCGCTCTTACTAGCGGCAGCCGAAAAAATAATCAAAAGTGATTCAAAGTGGTCTGGCGCCACAAAGTTTCCAAGTCGCTTTCTTTGTGAACCATGTTAAATGTCGTTCTGTTTCCGATCGTTGGTTAAACTTAAGTATCGAATTGGAAATTTGCCTTTCCAATTCGCCGAAAAATGTATCTCTTCTCCTACTTGACTCCAAAAACTCTCACCTACTTAAAGTGTATTGAAGTGTTTATAGAACTGAAATATACTTCGTTTTGTTTCTTTTCGTGAATATAGTCGAAATACTCTAAAATTACAGGGCAGCTTTTTATGTTTCTTAAAAGAATTTTACTTCTATTTTTGACTGATCCACGTTGACCTATAAATAATAGCCTTTTTAAACTGAAATTTAAATCGTTTCTTTCAACACCCTTTGCAGAATTCGTTTTTTTCCCTTTCCTTTTGAACGTGCTTTGCCGCATTTAGATTTTTGAAACATTTATTAAACTGCCATAAACTAAAGAAAAGCAAAACCTGATTTTCGCTAATGCTTTTAACATCTGGAATTCCATTCTGGGACTAGCTAAATATGAAGGGTTAAGTAAGTGGTGTATTAATATCCTTAGTTCTAAATTCCTTGTGTGACACTTATTTGTATCTTCATGTGTGAAAAATAGGCAATAAAAAGAACATGAAGCTGTTCTCACCACTGAGTGGAGGCTACCAATCAGCATGCAACAACGCAAACAAATTCCGACCAATCACAACTTTACGTTGAAATGCTTTGGCTCTTCAGGGTTTGCGGTCTCCATTGAATTTTGGTTTACAAAATGGCAAATATTCAATAAAAAATTAGCAAAGAGTATTGAATTCAATAAGAATGTTAATAAATCGTGGATTGATAAACATGAGCGCATTTTAGGGGTTTAGTTCACTCTTTTTTGTAAAATCAAAAATTTGCTGGTCCCCTGCTTGCTTTTGCGTTCTTGGGTTTTGGGTTTTAGACATTTGCGTCTTCTCGGATAAGGACGTTAAACCGTAGGTCCAGTCTCCCGACCCTCTATGGGGGGACTTAAAAGAGCCCATGCACATCTATCGTAAAAATTAAGGTAGTGATCCCGATGTTCTGTGGTCTGTCCCTCCTAACGAGAACATTATTAATATATACTAGTAGTAATCAAAGATTAGGCAAGTGCATTCGAGGCATTTCGAATTTGTTAAGAATTGACTGCATAAAATAGCCGAACAAAAAAAAAGAGCGGATTTTGCGTTCTAGCTGGTTGGAGTTTTTTTCTACAGTTTTTCTCACGATATTGCCCTTTAGCCCGAAAATAACATGAAAGCAAGGTTTCCTTCCAAAGACCCTGAAATGCGATGGCATCGAGCTACGCCCTTTAGCCCGACAGTACCCAGGCCACCGCGAATTTTTACATTAAACATTTTTATTTATGTCGTCACAGCATAAACAATGATGCAAATATCTACAACTTCAAAAACTAACAGTTTGCTATTAAGAATTATCACTATAGCGAGTAGAGGGATTTTTGTCTTTAGATGTTAATAACAACGGTGATATTTAAAAGATAACAATAATGAAGATGAATAAGATGATGATGATGATAACAATAATAATAATAATAATAATAATATATAAGTATTAATAAAACATTGATTATGATAATAATAATAATGATAATGAAAATAATAAATTGGCCATGGAGCTTTTTCCCTTTCAAACTAGCACAATCAGAATACAAACGCCGTCATGATAACGTAGCTAGAGGGTTCCATTGGGATATCTGTAAGCACTTTCAAATTAAATGCGGAGATAAGTGGTACGAGCACAGCCCGGAGACAGTGATGGAAAACAAAAAGGCGAAGATTCTCTGGGATTTTACAATCCAGACCGACAAGAGACTGCCGCACAACAGACCTGACATCGTTGTTGTTGACAAAATGAGCAAGAGGTGCCATATCACTTATGTAGCATGCCTGGGTGACAGCAAAATCGCTATGAAAGAAGAGGAGAAAGTGAACAATTATCAAGACCTAGGAATAGAAATCAAAGCCCTTTGACACAATGCAGAAATCTGTGCTACTAGCATCAGCCAGAATTTTGAGAAGAGTTCTAGAATGCTAAGGTGGCTTGTTGCTGCTCCCTCTAGACTCGCCAGTGAACTACTGTGATTTGATGACAATAATAACAATAACAATAACAATAACAATAACAATAACAATAACAATAACAATAACAACAACAACAACAATAACAATAACAATAACAATAACAATAACACTAATAATAATAAAAATAATAATAATAATAATAATAAAACCAATAAACTTGATTAGGAAGAAGATAAAACCCGGCAGTGAGGAAAGAAATTTATAAGGAGTGAAAATTAAGGAAACAACAACGTCAACAATCTAGAGACTGCGAGATGAAAGAATAACGGTTCTAAACAATTTACGAAAATAAATTATAAACTCAGCCAAAACATTGAAATAATATCAAAAGTTTGAGTACTTCTATAAAGTCCTGCTTGTTTGATCTACAAAACATTACTTCTTGTCACTAAAACATGCAAACTTTCATGGAACATATTAACATCTTTATAAAGCTTTCTAAAATTTAAAACGCTTTTCACTTTCCGGTGATTGATCTCATCAAGGAAATTTGATTAATTGTTAGGAAGACACCTAGGCCTCAGGTCAGAGAATGTCTTTTTATAACGCTGCTTATAATGATACGATAGCAAAGTGTTTCTTCTTGTTAAAACCTGTATTATCAGAAGGTAGGTTGATTCTTGACCTCCGTTAATTTTCATTTGTAATGTTATGTTGAAAACAGTGGAGTCTAAATTCTCTAAAGACTCTTTTTGAAGAGCTGACAAAAAAGATGCAAATATCTTATGTAACTTTGGAATGAAAAAAACGTTTATACACTTAAGCCTAATTTTGTGTTTTTGATAGACACTTCAGTCACAAATTCAATAAGAAATATCTGAGAGAAACTTTGGACTCCTAAACAAATGAACCATATATTTTATAAGTTCTTTTTTTTTTTCATTTAGGTATTTTGCCTCTTTGATAAAAGGTTATTTTACAAAAATGTTGTTTAAACATCAATAACAGAAAAAGCTTTTAATTTGTCATAGATAAAATTTAGGTGTAACTTTTCACACTGTGTCTGTGGTCGTAACATTTTTGGCTTCAAAATGAATATTTTACTTGATTCATTTCCGGACCAGTTTTGCTTACTTTTTCTATTTTGAAAATGTAATTGCAGTGCATGAATTTAATTTTTATCAGTAAACTATTTTAATTAAGATATTTATTGTTTTTTTTATATTCTTCAATTAAAATCAGTTGCTCTATCTAAAAAACGATGAAAAAATGACCCAACATTTGTGGATTCAATTACGTCAATAAACCAATTTTTAAAAGTTTTTTTACTTTGAGATGGTTAAAATAGCAACATGGAACGGAAAACCTTTGGACGAAAGAAAAAAAATTACGAGAGAACAGTCTACGCGAATCGACTTACTTTGACATTCGCAAGAGTTTTATTGACTCCGGTTGCGACTGATGAAAAGGCTTCCTTGTTAGTTTCGTATATCGAGTTACTTAGTTAAAACAGAGCATAGCTATATAAATTAACTAGAGCTACAGTCTTCACCATCTTCTACGCTGTATCTCATTTATAAAGTATGGTGGACTTGCTTTCAGGAAGTTTGAAAACCTTTTTCATTTTTGTAACAACGTGTCTATCGGTTGGATGGCCTGCAGCAGCTGCACCACAAGTTTCCTATCAAGAAACAGATTTTGCACAGGTAACGAGCATTTATCTTTACAGTCGGCATGATTATGGCACAAAAAATAATATATTCAACAAATTTCATTTGTTGAAATAAGATTTAAAAATTTCAGTTGAATTAAGACTTTAACCAAAACAAAACATAATTATTTTGATTCTGTGAGTGTGAGTCGTGGATCACATATATATATATACTTTTGAAAATTTGTTTTCGAAGCAAGAAAACCGTTTTTTTTTTAAATCAAACGTAAATAATTTCATACAACCTTTGTCGGGTTTCTGTATTTTTACAGCCTGTATTTTAAGTCTCTAACTAAACAAACTCTTAGTCTGTTTGTTAAGAACGATTAAGTAAAAAAACACATCTGATAATAAGTAATGTTTCTTGTTTTACTTTGTAATTTGGTTTTGAATTGCCAGTAAATAAAGATTTGTTAGCAGCTATGGCTAGTGTATTCCAAAAGCAATTTTTAGTTTTTCAAAAACTAATATCATGAGAAATTGGCAACAAGCACTAAGAACTTAGAAGAAACTTCACAAAGTTTGTCTTTCGAAGAAAGAAACAAATGAAAGTGTACGCACGCCAAAACTTTTATTTTTTGACAAAATTAGTACTTAGGTTATTTTAAAAATCACTTGAGTTTTCACTCTTAAAACTTTTGTGTTATATATTTGGTACTAAATAATGAATTTGTTAACTTATAATGCAAGTTCAGGCTCTCATGATAGGAATGCTATATTTTCTATCCATTTACACTATGGTCAAAGTATAATTTCTAAATATAAATACTAATAAGTTAATTGATGATAATATTACGGGGATTTTTTCTATTTTCTCTCTGTAAATATGTTGTGAATTTGTTACTAGCTACATACTACAACCTTAAGGGCTAATGACTATATAGGCAACCAGAAAATAGAAATTTTATTGTAAAATACATTTTATAGCATCAATAATGCTCAATGTGGTTGAAATTTAAGACTGCAGTTGAAGAGGACGCCGAGATTATGAAGTACACTAGACCATTTACTGAAAATCGCAGTTTAATTTAGCAGTACAGTGTTAACTTTCAGCTCGCAACCTCTCATATTCCATGGCCAGGCCTCTGCTATGTGCTTTTAACTGATGGTGATCTTTTCTCTCGCATAAATTTTAATGAAACAGGTCGCAAAACTCTACACCGATTTCTTTTGCTTCTAAAATCTTGTACTGACTTCAGCGGGTTGTAGTTTTCAAGACTCTCTCGAGGAATATTACTATTAGTTTTTTTGACGGCAGCTATAATATTTTGCTTGATATAAACTTCCAGTCAGTTTGAATACGGAAATCTCAAAGGTATCTGCATATGTCATTTTTAAGCACTACTTCTTGACTATGACTGTGAAAGATGCAACCAAAGTCGAATTTCCATGTCTAGTAATAAAGATAAATCTTGCTATACTTAATCTTTTTTGTATAATACAACCTGTAACGATGTCACTCGGATGGCCGTGTAATAAACCAGATTTAACTATAAAAAGAAATTACACTTTATTCAGTTGCCATGATACCCGGAAAGCATGGCCCACACAACTATCCATGACCCTTTGTAAGTTTACAAAGTCCGAGAACTTCCGCTGACACAACTTCCGGTAAACAATATTATCAAAACATAACATCCCTTTCTTTCTTCAGAGACAAACAGATAACAGCAAAAATATAAATCTATCTGCATAAAGACTGTTCAAAAATATTAGTAACATGAAACCAAATCTAACAGACTTCAATATTAACAATAACACTGTTTGTAACAGAATCGAATTTCAACATAAGTTCAGCGTGTCAACAGAGTTCAGTTCATAAAGTA